>CBVK0100240341.1:0-13556 GCA_900067695.1 Picea abies | reverse complement strand
GAAGCTAGGGGGATTGATTTGTGTCCACACTTAACAATTAGCCTGATAACAATGTATCTTCAAAAGATTCTCCCTTTTTTGAGGTATCTTGAATACCTCCATGAATGGTAAAGTAATTCTAAGCTTAGCTAACTCATCAATTAGACTATGATTCATCTGTAATGGAGTATTTGTCTAATTAACATCTGGTTGTTGTTTTATTGGCTATGGAGTGTTAGATTTTGATTTTTCTTTTTTCAGGATGTTCCCTTGTCTTGAATTTATTTACTTGTGTTTTGGTCTGAACAACATTGTCTTGTGAATACTGAAGATCCTCTTGTCCATCAAAAATATAAAAATATGTTGAACCTTCTTCCATTTGTATTGATTCCAAAACTTTAACTTGGTTAATGATTGTTTCTTTATTAAAATTTTCAAAGTTTTCTTATTCTACAATTTCTTTTAGAACAACAACATTTGGATTCATAACTTTGGGTGCTCTTGGTCTATGATATTCAATTATATCATTTCTTCCTCTTTTATCAAGAAATGGAGCTCTCATATTTTGGTTTACTGGAATGAGATTCCCAATTTTCTTTAGTCTAGTTATCTCATTTTTCATTTGTCTAATTGTTATACTCATTTGAGAAATCTCTATATTTTGTTGTGTTTCTTAGGAAGCTCAAGGATCATTTCTCACATTAGGGGGAATGCCTTGGAGAATTCCTCCCCCAATTATTCAATTTTTAGAACTTTTGGAAGTGGATGGTCCTTAAGGTAATATTGATAGACTGATCATTTGTCTTTGTATTTTTCCAAGAATAGTATCAGAATCATCATTAGTCTCTAACATGTATTCTTCCATTTCTGTCCCCTCATTCAAGTCATTTATTTGTGAATCTCTTATTGCATAATTCACATTTGAAGGCATGGAATTCTTATAACATCCAAATATGACAAGTTCATTCGGGTGTTTTCTTTCTAGGATTTGGTTCAATGTCTTAAATAATCGTAAGTTAAAATCCCTGATTCTTTCCCCCTTTTTGAGATATATTTGGGTAAACTGAGTAAGTAGAGTATGGTATGCAATAGGTTGTGCATACATAGTCATGAAAATATTTTCTAAATCCTCAAATGAACTAATTGATTGAGCTGGGAGGGAAATATACCATTCATAGGTTGGACCTATCAAAGTTTGTAGAAAGACTCTGACCATTACATCATCACGTTCAATCAAATGAGTATAAAAAACACTTAGAAACTAATCCATATGTATTTTTGGATACATAATCCCATCACATTAAAAGACATATAAAAATCCTTGAGGTAGGGTTGGTAATGTATGTTGTTCTCCATGTAAATTGAGTGATATAGACCTAGATATTCTTCTTGGGTTTCCTTGTCTGTTGTTTCTTTCTCTTTCTTTATTAGTAATTTAATTTCTTTGTTCTTCTTGGTCACCCATGATTACTATATCACTCATTTTGGATCTTGAACTTTGGGAAACTTTGTGAGTCAAGAGCTTCTTACTTTTACTTCTTGTTAATTGACCCTTGCATGATTCTAGATTTTCTTAGGTTTACATTTGTCTTCTTTCTCTCATGGCTATTTCTCTTTCTTCTTCTTGGGAAAGAACTTCCCAAGTTCTCTCAAGTTATACATGACTCCTTGTTGTTCTGATTGTTAGGTCATACAACCAGTGCAAGATACTTCTTTGATCTCTTAATCCAATCTGTATTTGGGGTTGGTTGGGTTCAGGTAGGGTCATTAAAAATTTTGGTTTGCGAAACCAGCCTTTTGTTCATTTCCCCAGTATGATCGCCAAAAATGTTGGTCTAAAATATTGTCTTATGGTATTTAAGTCAACTTCATGAGGATAAATACCCTTGCATTTTTGAAGAGGTGGTACTCCTCTATTTTAAATAACATACAACAACAAATAAGGTTTCTGAGAGAGGACCAAGCTTATTCTGAAATAAATATTCACATGCAAAGAATACTTGAGAAGGGACCATGTATCTTATAGAAAGAAAATATTTACATTGTGTTACAATATTTATAAACCAAAAGAGTATACATTTAAAAAATATGACATTTCCATCAGAACATTCATCAAAGTAGAACACAATATTCAACAAAAGGGAAAGGAAAGTACAGACCACGTATAACAGAGAAATCTAAATGATCATTCCATTAAACCAAATAAATATTTTGATAGACACACATCTTAAATGTCATGCTTAAATTTAAAGTCTTGAGAAATCAATAATGTTGTGTTCCGAACTAGTTCTATGGGAACCTAAAAACTAATAGATGTATTAAATAAATAAGCAGTAATGTCTTCAGGTTATAAATAAAATAAATTGTGTCTGTCCTTCAAAGAGATTGGGATGGGGCTCTCGTAGACCATAAAATGAAAGAGAAATTGCGATGGGAATTTTTTGAACCTTTCATTTCCTTGCCGAGGCATCCTTTGTAAATTGTTGTTGTTGTGTTGGAGATGACATAATTGTTATAATTTCTTCATATTGATATGTATTGGTTATCTTAATCAATGTTCTTGTTAAGTCATGCTTGTTTTTTTATTTCAAATAAGTCATTCTCCAATCCTCATAAATCAATGCTTAATTGGTGCAATGTGTCCTCAATATTGTCACTTTTGTTTATGTACCAGACAAGACACCTTTATACTACTACTTCAGAGAATTCATATAAGTCACTAAATTCATTTTTCCATGCAAATTTCAATTCTTCTAGATGCTCTAATAGTTTCTCCTTAGACATAAGTATGATATCCATTAATAAACTAGGGCCATCTGATTCTTTTGTAATATCAACAAGTTTTAGAAATATGTCACCCCTCTTAATTTTTACAACATCTAAATCAGACAACAATTATCTTAAACATTTTATCCTTTTCTACCAACAAGCATTAATTTGCTTCATTCGAATATTGGAGGAAAGATTTTTTTCTTTTCTATGAGTGTCGCTTAGGCTTGAAAATTTTGATGCAAACATTCCCACAACTTCTTTTTAAAAACCTTCATCATTTTTCTAAATATTTTTAGAGACATTCCCTAAAGTGATTAATAGTTATTGAGAAATTGGTTGAACTTTGTGCCAACTCCCATATTTCAAGGAGTAGATATATTCTCTTCTGGATACCGTCTCCAACATATTTTCTTACAACCAACAATAAATTGGATGAACCCTTTAATTTGGAACTGCTTTTAGGGACATCTTTGAGGGTGAGTATTGGATGAATTGCAGTTAAAGGTTCGACAAATAATGGTTTTGGAATTAGAGCTTTCTCCAATTCCTGTATTCTTTCTTTTAAAATTAAATTTTCTTTCTCAATATCAAAAATAGATTCTTTTAGTGCTTTCCCAATTTCCTCGTGAAATTGCATGATTTTCGAGGGTTCAACCCCCTTAAAATCCATTTATGATTTCCATTTATTAGCAATTTGTTTTTTCATATTCACTTTCTCTATTAACACTTTCTTAGAATTTTTATGGTAGGCCACATGGTGAAGTGTGACAGATTCTTCTTCAAACATTTATTGGCTCATGGGAAGCCAGATCTTGAGCAATTGCTCTAGTCTCCATCGATCTTTTCTCTGACCAACTGGGTTCTTCTATCACTTCGTCTACATCCATAGCTCGAGGACTTTCCTCAATTTTAGGTACGTTCAGTCTCGTTTTTTGAGATTCTCTCTTTCTTTTAATGGAAGTGTGTACACCATGAATTTTTTCTAAATTATTCTTTGTGGGATCTTTATCACCACCGTCATTTGAATTTCCGGTGGGTATTCTTCTTGGTTCAAGACCACTACTTCTAGGTTTTGTTTTTGCAAAAGTAACTCTTTGTGAAATACTGAGTGAATTAGGGTTCTTTCTTTTTCCTCTCTGCCATTTTGTCTATAGCACTCATTAGTGTTTGTCATTTCTTCAACATTATTCAAGTCTTATTAAATAGAGGCCTTAGGGATATTTTGGTTGTCTCCTCCTCCTTCTTCAAATTGTTCAAACTTACAAAAATATGAAGAATATCCAACCAGGGACATGTGTGCAGAAAATAAGTTATTGGGGTCATAATCCTTGATGCGTTGAGCTTCCTTTCAACCAAGTTGATCCAATTGACCTACAAATTCATCTAAGTGGGAAATATGCTTGAAAACCACTTCCCCAATGCCCCATGGTAGTGGAATGAATTGCTTCAATATTTTTTCATTGAAAAAGTGTGCCCAATATCTATACCGTCTACACATATTGATGAAAAAGAGTTTATCAGACACGTAAAAGGGGAGCAAGAAGGGGTTCCCATGAAAACCAAATAGTCTCAGAAAACTGAAATCCTCCAAAATCTCAAAAATTCCTTTCTCAATGAGAAAGGATTCAGCCTCTAGTGAAAGTCTCGATGTAGTAGGACCAAAAATTAATTTTTTGAAAGAATAAATAAAATCACTTTGTACAAATTGTATTAGGATTTATGTCTCCATAAAGTTGGGTACCAGAAATAGGATAGTTACACCTTGAAACCAACACTCTTTTCCTTAGGAAAGTCTTCAAATATGTGACAATAGGCTATTATACCATAGACCAAATAAAAAGTCATACACAATTTTCCGGTTTTTCTTAAACCACCCAGTTGAAACTATTTATCCCCAGTCAATCAAGGTGTCTTTGTGAACAACAAAGTGAAGAGTATAAATAATGTATTTTGACAAAGGGGTTGTAGACTCCAGTCCAATTGTACAAGAAAAAATCCATGTGAATTCTTTGTACGGTTATTTCAAATAAATTACCTTAACCTGAGCAGAATTGCTATCAGCCCTATGGATTGTGAGATAGTTGTCAAGGAGCTCTGCTCCTTCTTGGTGTTCCTTGAGGGACTTGTTTTCTTCCTCATTCTTAAACTACATGGTGGGGTTTGGGATTCGTAGCATTATCCTGAAAACTGAGGGAGTCAAGGAGATTGTCAACTTCCCCTATATTTGAATAATTCTTCTTTCAATGTCGAACTTATATGCACACCAAAGAACCAGTTCCTTGAAATATGTTAACTCAGGAACACAAACGGCCAATGCTATGCCTGAACTCCAAACTTTCCTTATTTTTTTCTTTGTGGGGGAAAGAGAAAAATACCACTTATAATCTTGCAACCACTAGAATTGATGATCTTCTCATCCAAGAGTGTTAAGTGTGTTTCCACAATAAAATTCCTTTCTTTTACTTGACATGTCTTTACACTGATTTATTTTTACGAATAGGTGGTGCTCATGTTGATATAATTTTTTTTACAACATGGATATTTAACTATTTATTAAATTTACCACGTATTTCCTTGATTATACCACCATAGCTCTTATTTCAAAGTTGTTTTCTTGCACGAGAAGATTTATAATTTCTTACAAAGATTTACAAAATCTTCACCACTTAATAATGGTATTTAGGTTCACACAAGTGGTGGATGACATGGTGGAAGGGATGTAAATTCCATCGGGAAATTCAGGGATGATTTTAGGGGCTAAATTTCGCTCATGGGCTAATTTATAAATTTCCATCCTTAAAATCATCACTGATAGGAATGATGATGTGATGTCGGGAAACATGAAAAATGGTTAAGTATGGAAGTTCCAAGTGGTAAATGGAAAGTGCGGTATGATGAATGTGGGATGTAGGACTGCGAACATGAAGAGTTGAAAAGGTAAAAAGGGGGGGCTCCTGCATCTGCAATGGTAAAATAAACTAAGTATAAGAAAAAGGTGATTTTGCAAGTTGTGGAGGTGGACAAGACATTTTGGAGAAAGCATGATTGTGGGTTGTGGGACAGGGATATTAGGGAAAACAGTCAATGAAGAGGAAGGTTGTGCTACATCCACATTCAAGAGATTTGGCTAAGTATAAAAAGGTAAGTAATGTAATTTGCATGACGTGGAAGTAGAAAGGGTCATTATGAGTGTTGCATGTTTGAATATTGTGGGACATGAGTTTTTGCAATACAAGGATGGATTGGTCTCCCGCAATGTATAAAAATGACTAAGTGTTGGATTCATAAAAATATGACTAAGTAAATACTTCCAGGTTTGCGGACTTGCAGACTTGATGGTATCCCGATTTGCAACCCACATTTTGAAGAAAAAAATGGCTAAGTAAATAATATACAAGGAACATAGGAAGAAAAGGAATAAGTTTAAGGATGGATATGTATGTACCAAGGTTGATCAACGAATGTATATCAACACCTTCCTACTCCAATAAGGAAGACATGAGCCATGTTATTGATGGTGGGATTTGCCATATAAGGTGTTCAATTCTCCTTCTATTTCCATTTCAAGTGATAATGTATTGGGGGGTTGATATTGGGTGGTTTGGGGAAGCATGTCCCTACTAAGAAACCTTGGGGTAGACCTCCAAAGCCAATTCAAAAACCTAAAATTGACAAATTGTAGGGGATCCTTTTGTTGATCTAACAGATAATCATGATCACATGGATCAATTGAGACTGGGAGCCATAGGGGAGTCAATTTATTACTCTTCGAGCTTATAGTCTCAAGCAGGGGTCACTACATACTTAGACCAAAGAAATATATTCCTAAAGAATGTGTCTTTGTTGGGGGTTTGGGATCAAATTCCTTAGGATAAATTGGTAGTTTCTTTGTTGGTTGAAAGTCACATTTAAAACAAGCTTGGGAAGAATCCATAAAATAAATTAACTAAGGTAAGCAGAGACTAATAACTAGGGTCCTTAGAGTGGGACATGCCCTGTCATAAGTTTCCTCATGAAGATCTTGTCAGCTAATGTTATGGGCCTAGGGGGACAAGATAAACAATTGTCCCTCAAAAGATTAATTAATCTCAAGATACTAGAGATTATCTTGTTGTAGGAAACTATGGGGATGGGTGAGCCTCTGATTTCTTATTTAAAAAAGTTGTTGGGGGGATTATATTTCATAATTTTGGATGCTAAGGGTTTATCTGGGGGGGTTAATTAGATGGAACTCCACCATGATTTTAACAAATTCTTTTTATGTTACTTCAAGTTTAGTGACTAAAGTATATTGTAAAATTTTAGGCTACTCTTTATACATCCTTAATATTTATGGCCCCTACAAAGGGTGACAAGAGTACTGGAATAGGTTGTTATTTTTACTTTGCATAAGTTCTAAAAATTTAGTGATAGGAAGAAGATTTAAACTTGACAATGAGCAAAAGAGAGATTTGGGGGGATTTTTCCAAGCCAGATAAACTTGTTTACTATTTTTAGGCTTAGTTTGATCTTACTAGATGGATGGACCTTGAACCAATCAAGACCATACCTACTTGGGTAAATAATAGGGCAGACAATGCTGCAATGTCAAAGTGATTAGATTGTTTTATGTTGAAGGACACTCTCTTGTAGAAGTGGATAAGTGTAGGTCTTGGGTGGAAACTTCCAGAATATTAGATCATTATCCAGTATGGTTAGATATTTACAATTCAGGATATAGGCTAGAAACACCCTTTAAATTCAATCCTAGTTGGATTCTCAAAGAAGATTTCAGATCTTTGGTATTTAGTAATTGGCAAAGTTGTTTTCATGAATTGGACACTTCTTCTTATGATAATTTCATAGACTCTTTAAAATGTATGAAGGAGAAGGTGGTTGCTTGGTCCAAGGAGAGATATAGGAAAAAGCAAGCACAACTATTAGAGGTGGAGAAGGCTCGGGCAGATTTGGTAAGGGGGATGGAGTAGGGGGTCCTTAATGAATACCAATTGATTACCCTCAAACATTTGAAGGCCCGAAGAGCTAATTTGTTGCTTGATGAGGAATTAGATTGGCGAATGAAGAGTAGGGCCACCTAGCTAGAAGAAGGGGACGAAAATACTAATTTTTTTTCAAAATTTTTCCAATCACAGGAAGAATAGGAATGGGAAATGACAAGAGCAGATGGAAATATGGTAATGGGTTTTAAGGATCCAGTTGCATTAGGGGTTAACCATTTTAAAATATTATTTGAGGAGCCTACAAAAGATAATATCAAGGAGATCTTAAATTTGTGCTCTTTTTTTCCAAGGTTGATTACTAAGGAGGAAAATGAAAGATTTTATAGGACTTTCACCAAGGATGAGCTTTATAATGTTTTAAGAACGTTTAATAAAGAAAAAATTCCCAGTCCACATGGCTAAATAGTTGGATTTGTTTTGGATTTATTTGATGTATTGGGAGAGGGTCTTGTTCGAGTAGTGGAGGAAGTTAGAATTTTGGGAAAGGTTCCTTTGAATATTAACTCTACTTTTATAGCTTTGTTACCAAAGGTGGATTTCCATGAGACCTTTGAGAGGTTTAGGCATATCTCACAAGATAATTTCTAAAGTGTTGGCAATATGGATTAATCCTTTGTTGTCAAACTTCATTTTGGCAGATCAATTCTGATTTTTAGAAGAAAGGTATATTCACAAGGCAATTGGAACTACACAAGAAGGATTGCACACAATAAAACTTTCAAAGAGCCTAGTTGTGGTAGTAAATATTGAGCTATCCAAGGCCTATGATAGATTTATCTTAGATTATTGCTCACTCATATGATGTAGTCAAGTGGATAATGGCATGTGTTTCCTCAATTTCTTTTATGATATTGTCAATGGAGCAACATTTGAGTTATTTAAGCCTTCTACGGGGTTAAGGAAAGGTTGTCCCTAGCCCCCCTATCTTTTTTTCCTGATTGTTGAATACCTGAGTAGGTATTTGGATGATGCAAGAAGAAGAAGTCCATTAGAAGGAATTAAGGTGGCCTCTAGAGAGAGACAAACTCTTCTCATGTTTGTCAATTATGTTTTCTTCTTTTTTTTTGGCTCTGCTAGTGAATTGAGATCCTTTAGAGACTTGTTATTGCTTTACAAAAAATCCACAAGGATGGAACTTAATGATTCACAATCAACCTTGTATACTTTTGGATTGGAAGAAGGTATGGAAACTACTATGGATCAATTCTTTCCATTTCCCCTTTTAGATTTCAACAATGGAGTCAAATATTTAGATTTTTATCCAAAACCTAATAATTATGGGAAAGTTGTTTGGAACTAGTTTCTTAGGAAAATGGAAGAAAAGATATCAAAATGGTGGAACCATTGGCTATCTAGAGGGGAGTGATTAATGTTGGTCAAATATGTCTTAGAGGCTATCCCAATATATTGATATACTTTGGCTCACATTCCCAAAGGGATTCTAGAAAAAATCAGAAGGTATTACTTCAACTTTCTTTGTAGGAAAGGAGGTAGGGATTATAAGGGAACACGCTAGGTCAAATGGAGGAAATTGGAAGTTCCCAAGTCATTGGGTGGATGGAGTTTGAAGGACATTAATATGTTTGGGAAATCATTGACAACAAAATCGCCTTGGAATATAATTACCAAAGATAGCTTATGGAGAAGAATCTTGATTCAAAAGTACATCTTCTCGGGTACTACCTTGGATTGGATAAGGTAAAAAAAAAAGGCTTGCATAATGTCTCAAACCAATGGAAGTCACTGGTTTTGGGCTTCCCTATGATTGGTGATTTTTTGGCTTGGAAGGTAGGCATGAGAACCCAAGTTAGAGTGGGTGTGGATTCCATCATGGGTTATGAAAGAAGATTTTTCCTTTCTAAAGCACTATTTCATCGCCTTCATTTGATTGGGAAATATACCTTGAACATTGTGAACAAACCAGGGGATACTACAACTTTGGGTACAAGTATGGTTGAGCACTAAAGAGATTAATGTGGAAGGTGATATGGCAATTGTATGGAAAACCCACATTTGTACTCTCCATAGGGATCATGTCAAATGCACCCAAGTTGAAGATGAACTTATCTGGGGGGAATGTGATGGGAGGTGTTTACACTACTAAACTTGGGTATATAGCCTTAATTGGACTAGGCTCAAGGGAAGAGGTCCAATTGGAAAAATATATGGAAAGTGAAGGCACTACCAAAATATATATTTCTAATGTGGCTATCACTGAATAATAAGGTTCTCTCATGGGAGATGATGAGCAAAAGGGGTAAATATGGCCCAGGAATTTTCCTTTTATGTCAGAACAATGATGAGTCAACTAGACATCTTTTCCTATATAGCACCTTCTCTTAGTAGATCTAGAATGGTATGGAATACCATTTACATCTATCGAATCTATGGAACAATGAATATTTGGAAGGTTGCTTTTTAGTTTGTTTTGGGAAAAAGGACCTGAAACCCCTCGAGGATATCTCGTATTTCACCCTTTGGGGTATATGGTTGGCTCACAACTCGATTATGTTTGAAGGTAAATTTGTCCCTTCTTTTAAGTTTTTTTCTCAAGTTTTTGGATCTCTTTCTTTCTATAAGTCAATTACAGGACCAAAGCCTCCAAGATTTATTGGTGAGATAAATGTGGACATAACCTTGACTTGGATTTTCTTTGATGGGGATTGTAATGATGCCATCTCTAGATGTGGAATTGTTCTTCATATGGATGAAAGGAACTCTTTTTATCTCAAAGAAAATGTTGGAAGGGGGACCAATAACTACAATGAATTCATGGATTTCTACTCGCTCTTAGAGTTTACTATGAAGAAAGGTTTGGTTTCATTTCATCTTTTTGGAGATTCCAGTCTTGTAATAATTGTTTTATTTAACAAATCACATTTGCAAAATATCATATTTCTTCCTTTAGTTGAAGAGATAAAGGAAATCTCAGGAAGTAATGTAGAATATGTTTCTAGATAAACATTGTGTACATTGTGTCCGAAACGTCCAACGTTTCGAGTGGACACTCCACCCATCATCAGGGACAACAAAAAGCTCATATGTACGAAACAAGTGCCGAGGTTTTGTATTTAAATATAGGAAGGTGACTATTGAGTAAGAATTAGGTAAAGAATAACAAAGTCAAAGTGGTTGTTGACTCGGTTAATTAATTCTTTTTAATCTCAACAACCACTTTGACTTTGTTATCCTTTACCTAATTCTTACTCAATGATCACCTTCTTATCTTTAATTACAAAACCTTGGCATTTGTTTCCTACATATGAGCTTTCTATTTCCTCCAATGATGGGAGGAGTGTCCACTCGAAATGTTGGATGTTTCGAAAACCATGTACCCAATGTTTATCCAGAAACATATTCTACATTATGTCTTATAACTGTGAAAACTTACATTCTCAAATCTTAGGAAGGTTTACAAAGATTCTATACAGACACATTTGCATAGAAATGAACACTACTGCAGACAAGCTCTCAAACGATGACGTACAACTATATTGTGGAAAATCAGGTAATTATATATGAATTTGTGGAAGGGGGGGTTATGGCTCGCCAACAATCACAACTACAAGACTTATAATCTCACTATAAGACACAGGTGCTCTTCTATGCACTGAAAGTATTTCTTGGTTGTTGTATAAGTTTTGAGTTTCTTGAACTATTTCTTAGTCCAAAAAGACTATGATAGAAGTGTCGAAGCACTTCTTGAATATATTAATGTTTATCTTGAATATAAATACATTTTTTTCTTGGAAGAAAAAATAAATTATTTTAGTCGTAAAGTATAACCTACAACTACTAATTATTAATAAAAGGTTCGTGTTTCAACCTTTTGAAATTGTGTGATCATGTTGACTTATAATAATGTGCCAACCTGATGGGACATTATAGCCATGAGGGTCCTACATCTTGACTTGGCTAACCACGGCTACCACATCTTGACTTGGCTAACGTGAGGTTCCCACATCGTTGTCTCCAAAACAATTGTTATTAATAAAATATTCGTGTTTCAACCTTTGGATATTGTGTGACCTGGTTGACATGGCTGATTTGCCAATGTGATGTGTCATAATAGTAATGAAGTTTTATGTTTGTGTTTTCGAAATAATTATTTTAATTTTTTTTTTAATTTATTCAAATTTAATAAAAAAAATTGTAAAAAATTATAATTTTATTTGATCAATATGATCATAATTTTTTATTTCAATTAAAAAAATTCAAATCATCAAAATTCCAAAAAATTAGTATCAAAATAGAACTTTATTTTATCTGAATAAAATAAATTAAAAAAAAAAAAAAAAATTCAAATCATCAAAATTCCAAAAAAATAGAATCAGAATAAAACTTTATTTTATCTAAATAAAATAAATTCATAAAAAAAAAATTATCCACTCTTAATATTTTTTAATTAATTAAATTAATAAAACTATATCCATCTTTCAATAATAAAAACCAAGTTTTTCGAACTTAAAATTATAAAATAAATTGGAATTCCAAATATCTCATCAACTAAAATTACAAAGTAGATAGACTGTCCATTCGAATGATAAAGTGGCCAAATTGTCAAATACATTATCAACTTCATTTGCTTATCATTGTGGTTTTTAATGCTTCATGCTCATTTCAAATCAATTAAAAGGTATTGATAAATCTATATTATTATATTTGTTGGAATTGTTGGTAAATCTATATTCGTTGGAAATTGGATGATAATTTTTATTTTTTATTTTTCCACTTATACACAAGCTTTTCAACTTATACACAAGCTTTTCAACTTTGTATAATTTTAATGTTTTTTTAGCTTTAAAATTTATAATGTAAATGTTTTTCATTTATGTTATTATGAAATATGTAATATTTGTATTTATTAGTTTTTAATTAGTTTTGATCTTTCAGGTTGAGGGACTATTAGTAATCGATTTTCAATGTTTTTATTAACTTGGCATAACAATTTATGATTTTTTATGATTTTAATCAAAGTTTTACAAAATCATACAATTTAGGTTGTAATTAAACTAAAGTTTTCATTTGAAACTCTTATTTGGCCTCTTCTCGAGGCTAGGGAGAAAATGTCATAGTCTATCTTAGTTGAAAGATTTACATCTACAACCTCCATTTTCGAAAATGAAGTAATGCTAGAAATGACTCTAGCATTACTTCTCAACATTAAATGTTTGCTAATGTTTACTCCTCCCATACTTAGTTTATAGAGCATGTCCTATTGACATGTCTGCTGCAACTGCCACCTACAGTACCATGCAAACCTGCATACATGCAAACGTGCCTATATGAGCCTGCTCATACTTCTTGTTTAATCATACCTCTTCTTTACCCACTCAATCACAAACACAATGTCCTCTCCAATTTCCCCAAGAATCTTGTCCAACCCCAAAACCCTGGGAATGATGAAGAAGCCCAATACCACTGGTTGGCCGAAGAATCCCAATACCACAAGCTGACATCCTCCTCTTCAGAGACTTTTCGACCAAGCATGTAAGCCTCCAGAGCCAATGCTATGAACATTGCTTCTAGCAGTGAATTCCTCTCTGTAAGTCACTGTTGTCGGTAAGTTTGGAATATTGTAGTATGTTTAATAGTTGAAGTATGTAATATTTTTTGAAATTAATCATTCAAATGAACTTTGGTCTTTGATTCCAATAAGAGGATGTAACACCCTGTTTCCCCCAGTTTGTAAAAATAACTATACTGGACAAGCACTGTGGCAAACTCAAAAATGTGAATGTGTGATGTGAGTGGACCTTGTGAAAAAGGTCGATGAATGTGAATAATATATATATATATATATAT
>CBVK0100240340.1:0-13556 GCA_900067695.1 Picea abies | reverse complement strand
ACCAAGGATATCAGAAAACAATTGCAGTTGTAAGAAGCCAATATTTTTGGTCCAGAATGAAGAGAGAAGGGGATAATTACATAGCCAGATGTCTAGAGTGCCAGAAAGTGAAGACTAAACATAGATATCTAGTTGGGATGATACAACCATTGCCCATTTCATAATGGAAGTGGGAGGAAGTCACAATGGATTTTATTATGAAGCTTCCTATAACAACGAAGTAACATAATTCCATCATGATGGTGGTGGATAAATTAACTAAGGCTGCACATTTTATTCCAATGAAGACTACATACAAGGAAACAAATATTGTAGAGATCTATATGAAGGAAGTTTCTAGGCTACATGGAGTGCCTAAGGAAATAGTTTCAAATAGATTTCCCAAGTTTACATCCAATTTATGTAAGGGATTTTTCAAAGGATTTGGACAAATCTAAATCTCAGTACAAAAAATCACCCAGACTCATATGAGAAAACAAAGAGGACTAATAGAATAATTGAAGACATTCTTAGAATGTATGTGATGGACTAGCCATCAAAGTGGGAGGATTATATTCATTTAGTTGATTTTTCTTACAATAATGGGTATCAATACTCATTGAAAATAAGCTCATTCGAAGCATTGTATGGTATTAAGTGTAACACACAAGTAAGTTGGGATAATCCAACAGAGATGGTTGTTATTGGGATAGATTTCTTGAAGGAAATGATGGAGAAAATGGCAGAGATAAAGTAAAATTTAAAGGCTTCCCATGATAGACAAAAAAATTATGTAGACGAGAACCGAGTTTTCAAAAAAATTAAAGTGGGTGAACATGTGCTTTTAAAAGTGAAGGCAAAGAGAAGTTCACTAAGATTAGGAAGCTTTCCAACGTTGGAAACAAGATATTGTGGACCTTTTGAGATATTAGAAAAGATAGGGCCCATTTCATACATGATAGCATTCATATATCCATGAAAGTGCATAATGTATTTCATGTGTCATTATTAAAGAAATATGTTCCTGACCCTAATCACATAAGTGATTGGACTGTGATCTAGGTGGAACATGAAGGGGATTTTTGGGTGGAAATAAGACTCATCCTGGACTAGAAAGTCGAAGTTCTTAGAAAAAAATCCATAAGAATGGTGAAGTTTCAATGGAACTTCTACGGTCCTGAAGACGCAACATGGGAGCATGAAGATACTATGCGGGAGGAAAACCCACATTTTTTTTTCAATTTTGAAGAAAACAAGATATAAGAATGCAAGACTCCATTTTGAGTAGCTAGAGTTTTGGAAACACATCTTAGAGTCCTATAAAACCTGCACTAGGGGCCATGACAAATGAATGGTACAACCCGATGGAATGAGAACAATGAAGGGGGTACATTCCTTGGGTCAATGGGTTGAGAGGAATATGATATTTTTGTTGGAACTACTGTTGGAGTTGTGAAATTACAGAATTTGATTTCTTTAAGCATTGTGATGTAACTTTGTATATGTAAATAGACATAGTGTGCACCAAGGATGATGCACAATTGTAGGGGAGGGGGAATGTAACATCCTCGATATAATACCCAATTTAATTAATGCTTAATGTAGATATAATTTGTGGCTACGACTAAATGATGTATATGAAAATTGTATTTCTGAATTTTAATAAGTAAAATGTGATGCCAACTACTGGGGGATATGGACAAAGATGGGGGATGAATCAATCCACAAGAGAGGGGAATCTCTAAGAGAATATTTAATATTGGGGTCCAAGGGGGAATTACCCATGTTTGTTAATTCAACCCACTTCCTAACATTACTATTGGTATATGAACCTTCTAATTTTTTATAGAGTGTCCAAAAATCCAATCACTGAATGTATGTAAGAGTGTGGGTGTGAGAAGTAACATCCCATAGTTATTGGGAGCATGGGGGATGAGTACAATCAGCTTGGGAAAGAGTGTAAGTCAATCAAGTAATCCAAAGTGAGGAAATTCGTATGGGAAGTTACAACAATTTTTAGATAGTCGATATTTTTCATGAACAACAAGCAGAGAACATGGAAGAAGAGATTTGGAGTTGGAGCAACCATGGGAGGTGAATTCTGTAGAATATTTGGAGTAGAAGACTGAAGAGCTAGGTTTTTAATCCTGAAGAGTGAAATCCTATGTGAGTTTCACTGTAACAATAAGTGATCTCTGTTGTTTTCTTGGTAGTTTTCCTAGCAGTGAGCTCCCTTGAGTTTCCTAGTAGAGAGATTCCTAGTTACCTCTGCCAAAGAGACCATGATAAATGAATATGGCACATGATGAAATGAGATTAGTGAAGGGGTACATTCCTTAGGTTGGACAATTCTAGAGGAAGAGAGATGGCAACAAATCGAGATAGCTATAGGAGAATACTAGTGGGTTGTGGGATTTTCTAAGCTATGAGTGGACAATATACCACCCTCTTTTTTGGATTGTTAGCATTAGATTGGGGGTGACCTGCTGCTAATATTTGGAATATCAAGTCTATGATTGGGTGGAACTTCCATCCCAAGCAACTGGTTGCACAACTGATTTAAAAGATACATGTTTTATCTTATTTATGTGCTATACTTATGAGCTTAATGGTTGTACATTCACTAGGTGTTTACAAGGATTTATATGTTGCGGTGTTCAGTTATTAAATTGCATTCATGTTGATTTTATCATGTTGTAGATGCATTTAATTAATGGTATCACACAATAGTTAAATCTAGGTGTAATTCGTAGTTGGTAAGCTACATGAAATTAGTTAGCTTTAAAATTTTTAATTTATGAGTTATCTGGACGTAATGGACCACAACTGGACTGGGGAATGTTACATCTCATATCCCTACACATGTCCTAGATTCCCCTTCGAACCATTGAAAAACTTATGGTGAAGGGTAGGTTGGGGGTACCCATTTTATAATTGTCAAGTTAGATTCCAAAGGAATTCACAATGCTTGTAAAATAGTGCAAACTTTCACTCCCCATAAAGCTAGTTCTAGTTAATCACCTTGCATACATAGAAAATATTCTAATTGCCAATTCTTGGAAGAATGATATCCTTAATATTGTAGATGATTGTTTTTTTTACGAAGTGAGTGGGTTCATATTGCCTATAAAAACATTGTGCGTCCTTTACAACCACATTGACCAAGTGCAAAAACTTAGTAAAAGGAATTGTCTCTCCAAAGTGTGAACTATAAGTTTCCTTTGGCCATAGACGAATGAGAGATGGATTCTACTAGGTTTGAATTACCCTCTTTACTAGCTCCATTTGAAAATAAATTCCATCTAATTTATGAAAATAGGCACTAGATAAAGAGATGGTTAATTGTATCCAAGTCATTGCAATACATGAAACATTGTGAGGGGTTGGCCTACATGTTTACAAATGTTTTTCTAGGTGAGAATGTGTTTCCATGCAAATTTCTATAGAAGTATGGATTTTTTTTTGTTAATAATATGAGTTCCAAACCGTATCCAAAATTTGGTATGAGGCTTGTAAATGACACTTATCCACTAATTGGGTATATGCTTCATTAATGATGAATAATATTGTACCATTATTTACTCATCAAATGTGGTTATTTCCAAATTTATAAGTAATTTAGCTTTGTTGCAAATCTCACCGTAGTTTAGTTATATGTTCCATTTATAACCCAATTGGAAAAATATTTTGTTGCTTCCACTTCAGGAAAAAAACAAAATTCATCATCTTGAGGTTTATGTTGATTATATACTTCCCAATATTGGTGTAGTTTCATATCATTGATTTGATGAGTCCGTTTGTGTAGTATTCCCAATATGCAATTCCTTTAGAAAATTTATAATCTAGGAAAGTCTTTCCAAGGAGCGTGGAGAGAATATTTCACCTTCCATATCTAGGTCCATAGTGAGTTATCCTCATTGTACCATTTTTATATTAGATGGTGGCATACAAATACATTAAATATTTTCATTGTCCAAATTCCTAAATTCCTTGTTACTTTTTGGATGGAGATTTTTCCTAGGCAATGAAGGGCCATTTTTTTCCAAGTGTGGACCTTCCGGTAGGCTCTTTCTTTAAAATTGCCCCATTTGTTTTAGAGTGTTTTGGGGGACACTACAAATTGAAAAAAGATACACAATAAAGTGCATGGAGAACTGATTTGAGAAGGGTAATCTTACCTTTAAGGAACAAACTTTTGAAGGTAGAACTTTGAATACCGTGATGAAATTTAGACAAAATAGTCAACCCAATTATTCTATCCATATTTTTCATTACTAGGGGAATTAATAAATATTTGATAAGTGTCAACCTTGTAAACATCTTTAAAAAAAAATTGATATAAGTTGGATGGCCAAGGTGTATTTTCCTCCATGACACAATGCCTATTGCTTAGATACTATGGTTGGTTGGTAATTTTATGTCAATTTCTAAAGTACTAACACATCCATGTATGTCTAAAGGACTAACACATTCATGTATGTGGACACCTTCTAGGAAATCTAGGTGTATATGTATGTTGAGAAAGAAACAACTTCGCCACACTTTTTTTTCTTTGTCATTTGAAGAGAGAGAAACTATTGGGGCCTGTTAACTTGAAATCGCGTCACCTATTATAAAAGCCCGCAAATGATGGAAAGGTCTATTTATTCATAGTATGATGTAATATTAATAAGTGGGGTCCCTAGGAAGAAAGAACATAAAAGTTTATTTTCAAGCATTTCCCACCGTATACATACATTTATGATCAATGGTATTTTGATGAAAGTTTAAGTCATGAATCTTAACATGTTTTGATCGGTTGATACATTTCAATTTGTTGTACAACAATGACGATGAATTCACTTCATTCTTCATCTTTCAGTGAAGAAATTCTTGCGACATATATAGCCCTATTCATATGTTTACATATGCAAAATGATTGGAATCATTCTTTGTGCTATTTATCACATGTGAACTTTACATTTGATGTCCATGCAAACAAAAATAACAAGGTATAACGGATCAAGAAAGATTTCATAAGCCATAAATGTGAATAGGTTTATGTAACATATGTACAAATCATGTTTTAAAAAGTCTTGGTATAAGACAATGATATGGATACACTTTATAAGATTTTATATCTAAAGGGGATTGATATCAAATTATGTTTAAACTTTCATATGCAAACAAAGGTTTGAATTGTCTTTGTATATGAGTGACACACACGATATTATTTCGAATGGCACACGGATTTGGGTATTACATAGTATGCATATATGGTATTGGTTACATATGGTTGATAATGCAAATGATTAAACCCTAGTGTATTCGTATGGATGATGATTCAATTAGTTATTGTGAAGTGAAAATTATGAGAAGCAATGAATAAAGAGTTGTTTGAGTTGATGTGGCATGTGGTTATGTGCTTACTTGGAAATTATGGCATCAACTCACAATTGGTTGTATGGAATATGATGAATACATTGGAGGCTCATGTGAATTGTTTGATGTGTTATGTGGCACACACATGTGAATTTGGTTTTAGGCCCGATGTGATGGGATGGATGTGCAATTAATTTTGCAAGGGTGTAGGTAATTAATCCCACAGTGCCACTTATACCACCCTTCTCTGGCCTCGAGTTTTGGTCATTTCATTTTGTTGTTGGTTGTGGAGAGGTAGAGCTCGAACCTGGTGTGGAAGATGAGCTCCTGGAAGTTCTGGAAACTGCTTTCTCCCGTCATCATTGGTATAAAAGGTGATCAAGCCCAAGTATGAAAATATCATCTTGTTAAGCATCACTTGCATTCATTTTGCATAGTAATAGTTAATTAATGGCTCTATTCTTGATTGGTTTTGCGTATGCTTCTCTTTTCCCTGCTTTTTCACTCTTAATGAATAAATGGTCAAGGGTTTCTAAAATGGTTTCTCGGTGATGATCTTTATTCACTCCATGATTTTACTTTCCATTTCTTTTGGAATTTATTGGAATTGTGACCTAGGTTCAAGTTTTCGAAGTCTTTCCTCTGTCGTCAAGTATTCTAGTTTGAAAATATGGTTTTAATACATGATGTTCATTTGAATATGAGTATTGAGTTATAAAATTTATTGTCAGAATATCGAGTAGATTCACATGCAGATATCTGCATCCAACCATGGTTCATTTGGAATTTAGTTACAACTATGAAAGGTTTATGACAAGAAGAAAAATCGTTTTGCTGGGTCAAAATTGGGTTTTGAACCCATTACCATAATGGGTTTTAAAAATTTATAAATTATTTGCATAGACCATTCATTTAGGTTGTGACCAACAAAGTTTTATGATGGATTCTAGTTGTTTTGAGTTTCAAACACATGCCCATATTCTATACAATTCATATGATCTATGCCAATGATGATTGGAGTCGACCCTTGGTCCTAGTCAAATTATGGGTTCAAAGCTTTTATGGAATACATATTGAAGTGGTGGTATATAACTTTGTGTTTGTTGAGTCGAAGTCAGGTTGGAACCCAAGACTTTATAAATGAATGGGTCTTTAAATGGATATATACAAGTTGTTTGTTTTCTTTTGACCAAGCAAAGTTTTGGTTGAATTGAGTTTCGAAATCGCGGCAAGACTGTTTTGAGTTGGTTTTGAAGAGTTATGCCAATTTTTGTTCCTTTATAACTTATAACACCATGCGACAATAGTTTCCATAAGTACAAGACATGGGTCCAGTTCCTCATTATTTTTGGCTTTCTAGGTTTTGGATCCACTTTAATATTGTGGTAATTTAAGATTTAGAACAATTTATGCACAATGATATGTAAACTTATTTTGTTTGATAAGGTCTGGGAAAAAGTCAGGGTTTAGCTCACCATTATTTAAATGATCAGTTCGATTTTTTAGCATGCATATGGGTTGTTATATGTCTTTACAACAATGTTATTTGACTTTTAGTTAGTGGAGAGTTTACTTCAAGCTTCAAATTAATAATGGTCAGAAAGATAATTTTTTTCGAATTAAGTTGACTAGTTAACATGAGTTTTGGTTTTATAATCAGAAACAAGGATTTGAGTTTGAATTTTGCTCAAACAAACTCTGATTTTGAGAGTTGTTATATTATGGTCACTTGGTCGAATTGATTTCAAACATATCTAGAATAAACATTATGAATTTATGAACTCTTTGTTTATGATGTTCTTTTGAAAGTTTATGATACATATATAACTTCACATGATACAACATTGAAATTATTTTGAAGATACAACCCACCTCTATTGGCCATGACATCCTTTCAAAGTTATGTTTTAAAAATTGAAAATTTATCTCAGTTTATACTTTGGTTACTTGAGCCTAGGATATTCATAAGCTTTGTTGAAAAATATATTGATTGAATCGGTTTGATAATACAAGCTCATATTGTCAAATACAATATAATTTTGAGTGGAAAGAGGTTGGAAGTTTGATATTGAGTTTTAAAATTTATTCTTCTTTTTATAACAATAACAAACCCTCTCATATTATATCATTTTCCATTAATTATTCCCAAAGTCCTAAAGCATATTTCATTTAATTTCATAGGTTTTCTCCCCCTGTTATATAAATAGAAAATAACTTTAAAAGAAGAGATTTGTTGACAAATCAATATCTATGGTCCTTGAATAGTTTATGACTTGATTTAATTATGGGATGTGTTGATATGCATAAAAGATAAAAAAAAAAATCGTTTATAGAGCATGCTGATATGAACTTTGTCCAGATTGAAAATGAGATAAGTTGCAAGCAAAATTGATATGGATTATGAACATTATCGTACATTCCTGCCATCTATTTCATTTTCCATAAATTACAAGTCCTCCTTTCATTACTCATCATTATAATTCCAGTTACATTCACTTTCCCATGTTCAATGAGATTATTGACAATGTAGTAAAGTTTTATAGCTTGAATAATGTTTTGGATAATAAGCATAGAAAGGAGAGTTATGATATTCTTCCCTATTTTACTTGTTTCTTTTCATTTCCTCCTTAGTATTCTTGATTGACTAGTTGGTTCAGATCCATTATTAAATTATGTTTAAGAAAGAATTATATTTTATGATTAACATATTGCGACTTGTGTGTACTAATTTGATAATTGGTGAATATTTAGATGATTTTATTTAGCATAGGCAAAAAATACTCCAGAAACAAGGCCAATAGGGGAAACAGAGGTAGAGTTCCCAATGCATTTGGGAAGAGAGGTAGAAATAAAAGGATGAGGTTTTCAATCCATTTTGATGCAAATTCTAAGGAGTTTAACTAGATGGTCCAAACTGGTTATCTAAACCTTGTTGGTCACCCTACCTTCCAACCACCTTAGCCACTAGTTAGAACTCCCCTTCAGTCTCACCCAAGTATCACAAAATTTCATGAGAAACCCCTTATGCAAATGCATGTGCCACCAACTAATTATGGCTGCGAGAATGTTCATGTTAATCCTCCCTCTGGTGTAGGTCATTGGCCTACTATGTCATTACCACTCCCCCCTTCACCTCCTCAAATCCCTCTCAACCTAGTACTTATATTGCCTTACATGTACATTATATTCATCTCCCAAATAATTATAAGGATTTAGCTATTGAGCCAAAGCCAAGTACTATTACACACCAAAATGTCACACTTAGGTGTCACCTCTATTACACGCCTTAGGTGTCATAAAGTGTTGCATGCACCTTACTAAGTGTCACATGCAATTTATCAAGTGTCGTATGCACCTTACTAAGTGACGCATGCACTTTATTGAGTGTCGCAACCCTGACACTGTGAAAGAGCATTTGTCACAATACCTAGTTAGTGCGGAGGAGAAATTTATCATATTAAGATAAAAATACTAAGTGCACATGTATTATTCATTTTTTTGAGAAAAGGAAATTAATTTAATGTGAGAATCCACCTCACATTTAGTTTTCTAATATCAAGGATAAGTTGAGAATATAATGGATGGTTGAGAGATTTCCTCAAACCAATATCCTAGTTTGATGGATCTTGAGAGATATTTCCTCCTTGAAATCCTTGAGAGATATTTTCTCTCTAAAATCCTTGAGAGATATTTTATCCCTAAAAAACTTGGAGATCCCAATTTTGTGGATCTAGTGAGTGATCTTCTCCATGGTGGTTAAGCCTCCAAATCATATATAATGAGGGAATTCCAAGGTAAAAATGAGGGAAGGAGAACGTGTGTATATGATACTTATGATCTTAAGATAAACATATTTAGAGTGCATTCAAGGACTGGTTTGGAAGCTTGGACGAATGCTAGTGCAACAAGGTTGTAAGTTCCCATGTTTTCATTAATATAACTTGACCTATTTCCTTCATATTGTTGTTTTCACATGTATGTCTATATAGATAGATTTATTCTCATCTAATTATATATTGTATAAGTAGAAGGTATTTTTTTTTCTTTGCAGACTCTCTTCATCTTGATCACGGCTTGGACAACAAGAACAAAGAATGAAGAATAATGAGGACAACCGTCAAAAAAGGAGTAAGTCAAATTTATTTCTTCTATATTCTCTATCCATATAAATTAAGAATATATTTAAAGGAATGTGTTTTTTTTCTGTCTTGGTCAATAGGGGTGTAGATATCCAAGGGAGGTTTCACCTGTCCACAGTGGAAATATTTGGTAACATAAAATTGGTGAATCCACTGGGGAGAACACCATGTTCTTCTCAGTTTCCTATCTTTGATTTTCTCTTTACTATTGATTTTTTTTGTTTATCTGAAGATTTCACTCTCCATAGAAATATTTAGGAATCTTAGTTGTTAAGAACTACACTTTTGCATCATTCTAGAAAAAGTTTTTCATTGTTCCAACACTTCCAGGCATCAATGCTCTCCCACAGTGGCCCACAGAGCGTTGGCAACCATTATCAATGTTCACTACCAGTGTTCTAGGGAGTGTTGACCCCCATTCCACACTCTGTTTTCCTTTTGATATAAGCATTAATATCCTTCCTGGGCTAGTTTGGAGCTTACTTCTCCTCTATTTTTTTAGACTTTTAGCTCAGATCTTTGCATTAAAGTATTTTTTTCTTCTTCTTGGCCTTAATTGATTGTACTTAGGTAATTAGGTGATATAATTATCTCTTTTGAGTTTATACTTCTCTTTAGATTGCCAAAGTGTGCATTTATACTTTAGGATAATTTAATCTTTTTGCTTGCGTACATGTGACTGTCAATTTGAATTCTTGATTCTGAGAAATTTCAAGTGCCTTGTTTTTCTTTTTGGAATCTAATATTTGGATTTAGGAATTGAAACTCATTGTTTTAAGCCTTTTATTGGAGTTCTCTTTCCTCGGGTTAACCTTGCTCCTATTTGGTTTTAGAACTCATTGGTTTTATCACATTTTTATGTTGATTTTCAATTGCTCATTGATTGGATTTCACATATTTTTCCATTTTGAGTCCTTGATTGAACAAGTTTACCCACACTTGGTTTCTTTTAGTTCTCAACAAACTTTTGAGTGCACTTTGTTTGGTTTCTTTTTGCTTTGTGTTCCTTTGTGTCAAACATTGATTTCTTTCATTCTCATTGAAATATAGGAAGCATAAAAGTTTTTCATTTGAACCGATTTCATTGCATATACAATCAAACAAAGAGAATTTATGCATTCTTAGGAATTTTGTTTTGGTACATGTTTTGGAAGAGTTAGACTTGCATTTTCTTTAGGATTTCATAAACATTTGTTTGATAGTTTGGCATCATTTTGGAAAGTTGCGTGATATTGAGTTCTTGTTAAGAAGAAAAGGACTCTTCTCTTTCTCATATATAGAATTCATCGAAAAGAAACGATTGCATTTCATTCTATTGGATTCAAGTCTCACACATCATCAATTTCATCTTCGTGGACCTTTTTGAGTAACAAAGAAATTAAAATCAACCGGTGCACTAATAAAATCAACTAGACATTTTTTGGTTCATAGTATGCCAACAATAGCATAAGGTTAGAATATTTGGACTAGGAAAAATGAGTAAATTGTCCAAGATTACTAAAAAAGACTGCAGAACACTAAAGAGTGAAGAAATTAAACTATCATATAGGCATAGCTAGGAACCCTCTCTAACATAGGTGATTAAAATGAGGTCATGTGTAGAAGAGTAGGGAAGATTACCCCTTCAAAGCTTAGCCAATCGTAGCTGAAAGAGTTTATATTGGGGGTTTCTCTTGAGAAGCTACTGGTTTCATTTGGTCTCATTGCTTCGTGAATACTGAGTCCATTCAGGGTCCTTAGGAGTCTTACCAGTCCACTTGTATTCATTACTCTTGAATAATTTCAATCTTTGTTATCCTTCCCAGGCATTCGGTCCCGATTGTTGAATGGACCCCCTCGAAGGCTGACTGCAAGTTGGTAACCTTAGTGGCCTTTCCTATGTATATGCATAGGTCACTATGGGGGGATTCCCATGGTACTTGGGGCATACATCACATCACACTTTCAATACCCTTGGAGGGTGACCCCACGAAGCGAGAGTTTCTTGCACCGAGAAGGGTCGTTACATGGAGGTCGGGGTAACTTCTTCTCATATTTTCACTAACAACTTGATATCCCGTCTTCGAAAGATCCTCATACCATTTCTTGGTTGATTACCTGTAGATATTTTTTATGGGTGTGTGTTTTCGGATTTTGTAGTTGGACTTAAGGATTGTTTTTTTACTTTCATCATGGTCAATCAAGGGATTCGAAGATCTCTCAGAATGCAAGGTTTGGATCCTGAAGTTCAAGAAATTCAACACAACCCTTCTTACGAAGGAATGGTCAGAGAGAAGACTTTTGAAACCAGGAGTGTAGCTCCTGGATGTGGACAACACATAGAATAAACGATTACAACCTTTGTGGAAGGCCTTGCATCTTACGCAAATACCCCTTTAACTGATCCACCTGGTCCATTACTCATTGGAAAACCATCCACGAGATTTCTTGATGATTATTCTTCTTACTATTTACCAGCCAGTTCAGCCACTAACCAATCTTTTGGCATGAACCCACCGACATTTGGTTTTCTAAAGGGTTTGGGAGTTTCACCTCCTCTATCCACAACTCTTGTAGTTGACCCTGCAAGAGCAATATCAATATTGCTGGTGCTTCTTCTTTATTGGGAACAATTGTGACCCAGGTTACTCCGACACAACCACTTGTGAGTACATCTCCCTACCCACATGGGACACGCAATATGCTTGCTTCACTAATCCCACATATGCACACACCAAGTGATTTACTTGGACGCCCCATCAGTCATATGGCCAACAATCAAGTCATTCAAACAACCACATTTACACAAGCTACTCAATCCACATCTCCTACTTCAAAAATGGGGAGTTATCCTATACCCTTCATTGGAGGTCAATCTTCAAATGGGGGGAAACATTTTTCTGGGGGGAATCCCTCAACTATGGGTAAAAATCCTATGTATGGGCCACAACAAAAAACCTGGGGGCAAGCTTCTCCTACCATTTCTTCCATTCCCATTACTAATGGCCTATATCCTGGACAACCATATCCAGGAGTTGTAAATCCTTTATGGGGTCAACCTAATCCGGTGGCCATTCCTCTACAAGGAACTTTTCCCAATCAATATGTGAACCCCATGTTTATAATACAACAACCCCATCAAACATAGTATATGGGTGGACCATCAGGTCAACCATAGTACATGGGGGGACCCTCAAGTCAACCAAAATACATGGGGCTTCAACCAAAATAAATGGGAGGATCATTTAGTTTTTCCATCTCATCACATCCTATATATTTTCATGCTGGTGTTCCTATCTCACATGGTTACTACCCCTATTCACAGGATAACTGATAAATTCCATTCTTGGATACATTAAATATTCCTTATCTATCATGTTTGACCAATGATCCCATACTACATGCCCCATTTTGACCTCCAATCCTTGCCAAACTACCATCTGATATCCCAAAATTTGATGGGAGACCTGGAGAAGATCCTAATAACCACATAATGACCTTCCATATTTGGTGTTCTTAAAACTACCTAATGGGAGATTCTATTTGTTTACTATTTTTCCATAGAATCCTCACATGCTCGAAAACCAAATGGAATATTGAACTTCTACGACACTCCTTTAACGACTTCAACTCTTTAGCTATGAATGTTTAGACACATTTTTAGCTATTGATTCGTGTTTGATTACTGAGAGGGGGGGTGAATCAATAATAGAGAAATTTAATCCTTTTTAACCATTTAATCCAAGTGTTATATCAATGTATCATTATCATCCAATAACTGCAGAGTAAATAAGTAATGAACAATTGAACAATCATACACATACACACTACACCAATGTTTTATGTGGAAACCCAAAGCAGGAGAAAACCAAAGAATGTTTTTTCTTATATGTATTAAAGAATTACATTCATTAGAAGCACCAACTTCCTTTGTTTTCCAACTGCAACTGGAAGGAGGCTCCAACCCCTTAGTTTCTCAAGGTACAACCTGAGGGAAGATCCAACTCCCAAATTCTTTGGATATAACTAGAAGGAGGCTACAACCCCCTATGTTCTCCAGCTACAACTGGAAGGTGGCTACAACCACTTGTCCTTGCC
>CBVK0100240339.1:0-13557 GCA_900067695.1 Picea abies | reverse complement strand
TCCACAATGGGGATTGATCCTATGAATAATATAACAATAAGAATAAGAATACTCTTTGCAGTTACATTATTTCAACAGATAGAACTACTGAGGGTTCTATAGAGCTCTGCCAGGAGGGCATTGAGCATAGGCACAGAGTGTTGAGGAGGAACTCTGTTGTGAGTTCATAGAGAAACAGAATCACTAAGGATTCTAGACATTCTGCCAGGAGGGCATTGAGTAGGTGCCAGAGTGCATAGAGAGAAATCTTTTGAGTTCTAGAACAGAGAAGAGTCTGGGAGAGGATCTTCACAAGGTTGTTGAACACTCTGTAGACTCAGCTATAAGTTGCTTGAGAAAAAGAGTTCCAGGAGGGCATCAAATTCTCCATCTGAGGGAGAAGGAAAAAGGGTTAATTCCTTAGAGGTTGAAGATACAGGAAAAGCTCAGAAGAGATAGTACCTTCATGTGTACAAAGACTCTGCAAGGAGTGCAGGAGTCAAAGAATCCTTCGAGGATTCAAAGAGGACAAAGCTTGGAAGGGGGAGTGCTTTCATATACAGAGCCCTGCAAGTAATCACAGAGGTCGAAAGAACACCCTTTGGAGAATTGAGGTCGACACAGCTCAGGAGAGAAAGCGTTTTCAAAGAACGCAGACAGAAACCAAAGTCACGGGCTTCGTAGTAGCAGGAGCAAGGACTGAGGCCTTTGGTATTCTTCCAAGGTTTGGGAAGAAATAGAGTGCGCATGGGAAGAATGGATCTGGGTCATCAGATCTTGCATGAATAACCGATAGCCATCAGATCCATGAGTATTTGCACGAGGTTTAACACTCGTATGCAAAGGAGAGGACCTGCAAGGTCCCAAAACACCGAAAAGATCGGGACCATCCATTATTGGAGGGGATGTGTGGTGAAGATCCAAACCCATCGAGGTTTTGGATACCGAAAGGTTGAAGGATCAAGAACTGTGGAGTCGTTGTATCGTGAACTCTCGGTTTGCGAAATCCTGATAGATCAAGAGTCATCAGATCGAGGCAGATCTCAGTCATAGATTATGCAAGGAGGTAAGGCTTCAGAAGTTCGAGCATCAGGATTTTTGGATTCGAGATTCTAGAGGTTCAGAAGACAGGAGACTGGGAGACTAGAGGTCATGGGTCACGAAATTCTGAAAGTTTCAAAATTGTCCATCTCAAAGGACACGTGGCAGAAATTCAATAGCATCGAAACTTCAGACATCGCGAGTCTAAGAGGTAAGAGTTGGGAGATTGGAAGTCTTGACTCTCGAAGTCCCGAAGACATTTGGGTCATCCGTCTATGAAGGATACGTGTCATGAGATCCTCATATCTCAGTGATTCAAGCATTGGAAGGTGAAGGAGCAGAGGAGCCTTTTTGCTTCAGGGTTCGTGAAGTCCCAAAAAAGCGAGAGTTGTCGGATCACGGAATATCATAGTCATGGATCACGCGAGGAAAGGAGTCTTTGAAAAATCGGGTTTCGGAGGTTTGGGACACGAGAGGTAGAGTCGCATGTCAGCGCAACTCCTGAATTTTCGAAGAGCGAAACACTGAAAGGTGGGTCCTAGGTAAACAAACTAGAGGACATGTGGCAACAGTTAAGGCATCTGGGAAATCCCCAAAAAGGACTATTTCGATACTTCGGTTACCAGAAGATGCGGAGGTGAGAGTTCGAAACTCTTGACCCATAGAATCCTGAAAGGATCTAAGCCGTAGGATCAAGGGAGACTTTGAACCATCGATTTTTCTTAGGAGGAGGAGAACCAAAGGTTCAGGATTTCGATACTTCAGTATTTTGGATACCGAGAAGTCTAAGGAGCAGGGACTGGAGAAACCTTGCATCGGAAAACCCTGAAACGTGAAAACCCAAAGTTGTTGAGGAATAGCACGGGACGCGGAGGATGGGTGTATTCATTGGTATTTCAGAGTTCGAAACTTTGGGAGTTTCAAGGATATGAGAACCAATCATTTCGGCATCAGAAAACCCAAAATCGTGAAAGGAGGAGAAAGCCGAGAAATAGGCATTTCGACATTTTGGAAATCAGATTTTTGGGAGTCTTGAAGACAGGAAGTCGAGTGATTTGCATCGATGAACTATGAAGAGGACTGCGGTCATTTGAAGGGTGGTCACATGGACCAAAGATATGTCCAAGGGGGCTAATCATCTTTGAGTGCTACTTCAGCATTTCGGCATTTCGAGGATTGGGGGATCAAGAAGGCAGAGGTTCTCGACATCAGGACTCAGGAAGTCCCAAAACCCAAAATTACTTTTCGAGAAAAGATCAAAGGTCATATTCGATGACTGTGGAAAGGAGAAGCTCGCACCTAGTGTATGTTCGCACAGGTGGGGTTTCAACAGGACCTGTGGATCGAACATTGGAGATTCCAGCAGGGAATCAAAGGAGTCGATCCGGCTCGAAGGCATTAAAGAACGATCCTTAGACCGGGAGGTCATGCAGTACCTGCTGAGGTAGGGGGGGTCTGCGTCAGTTTTGGTATCATAGCTTGACTTTGTTTGTATATTTCAGGTAGAGAAAGCAGGAAGGAAAACACTTTGATATATACAAGTTTGGTATTAGAGGCAACTTGTAGATAGATAGCAGGCATAATGACTATTGAAGGTCATGCATGCGGTGGAAAGAAGAACCATCAGTAGTGGGAGAACGTTGCAAGATATAAAGAGATCATCGAGATCAGAGCAAGGATGGATGAGCTAGCACTACAGATGCAGCAAAATTCTAAGTCGAGATGGGTATATGAATGGCCCATGAAGACAAAGATAAAATGGTCAGTCAGAGCATTGATGGCCAAAAGACAACAGAGGCTGTTGAAAATATGGGTGAGGCAAGCTGAAAACCTCAACAAACTAGAGGAGGAAATGGTCCAAGTGTGTGAATCAAAGGATGGGAGAAACCTCAGTAGTGAGGATGACATGGGATCAGTTGAAGATCTCAAGGACTACCAAGAGGGCAGAGCAGAAGTTCCCAATTGCCAAGAGGGCAATGAGATGAGATCATTGCGAGATCTCATAGTCTGTCAAGAGGACAGCCAGGGAATTTCATATTGCCAAGAGGGAAATGAGATGAGATCGTTGCAGGATCTCATAGACTATCAGGAGGATAGCAGGGAAATTTCATGTTACCGGGAAGGCAATGATATGGGATCCAAGGATCTCATAAACTGCCAAGAGGGCAGCAGAAAATTCCCAATTTTCCAGGTGGGTAGGGAAAAAGAGATGAGACTGTTGGAAAGACTCAGGAACTTAGAGGTGATTTTGGATCAATGAGAGGAGATGGCAGAAGAAGATCAGAAGAGCATTATGATCATTGGAGGAATTGAATTATTCCTGCCATTGAGTCCAGTTGAGGCAAGAGCGTGTGTTGCAAAAGCAACAACAGAAGACTGACAGTCAGCAGAGACTGTCATGGAAGAAGAAATGGAGCAGCCACTGATGACTGCCCAAGCAGAGGAAAAGGAGCATTCGGAAGAATTGCTCAAAAATTTCAGCCAGGTAGCTGAAACAAAGACAGATGCAGCACTAAAGCTGACAGCAAGAGAAGAAAAGGAGCATGTGGTTAAGATGCTCACTTCATGGGAGATGGAGTTGGAAATGTTGGAGGATTGGTTGAACAATCTAGAGCTAGTAGATGACTACCAAGAGCAGACAGTCATGTAGAATGTAGAAGATGAGCATTCCGAGGAATCGTTCAGAATTTTCAGCCAGGGAGTTGAACAACTAATGAAGATTGTCATGTCGAGGCATGCAGCAGGTGATGAAGGGAAATTCCAGGCTGACAAGCAGCTGGAAGAGGCTAAAATTCAACCAACAGGGAATCTGGTAGAATTTGAGCTACCGAAAGAAGAAGCTAGGCAGCAATTCAGTAAGAAGACTGTAGAGATGAAATCTGCAATAGGGTGGCAAGTCAAGCCCACAAGAGATGAAGAAGATGGCATGGTAGATCATGGTGATCTGCCCATTTGCAGAAAGAAAATGTAGCTGAAGAGACTGCATGAACAGAGCCATTCGTTGAAGCAGTTGGACAAGGTGATCGATGAGATCAGGGAGCTAATGATCAGATCATAAGAGACTGCCAGCAGGGAGAATCTAAGCAGAAGGGAGACAGTAGCAGCAGTAGACCAGCAAAAGTAGCAGCAGCAGCAGAGAGATGGAGCAGGGAGACAGCTCCAAAGAGTTGTTTGGGATCCGGGAGGATTTCAACAACCAGGGTGGAGATCTCATGAGTAGGAGATAATGAATTTTTGCAATAGAGGAGTATGATGCAAGAGCATCACTCCCAAGCTAGCCATGCGCCAGCCAGCCAGCCACTCAATGCATGCATTCAATGAGGAAGAGAGGCGCAGCCCTCTCATATTAAAATTTTGAATTTGAATCAAGCACATTAAATGTTTTTAAGGTTGTTAGAGCCAAAAGGTCGTGCCTATACGTAGGATTTAGATGTAGATAGCCTTTAAATGGTTGTAAGGCTGAGATCTAGCTCTAATCTGGACTAGACAACCATTAATTGTAAATTCAATGTAATTGGATAGAGTAGGTAGCTTGGAGGGAAGAGCTCAAAGAGCCACTTCATGTAAAAGACCTTGGATCTTGTTTTAGAGGTAGAGGTAGAGGTAGCAAGAATTAAGAAGAGAAGAAAGAAGAGCCAAGACTTTGTTGCAGTCCGAGCTCAAACACATTGTAAGGAGGCATTTTCGGATTAATACAATTAGAGCAGTTTTTCCTGCATGTTACTTTGTGTATGATGAATGTCTTCATTTGTGTATTGATGATATGTTGTAGATGTATGTTAGGTATGCATTTGAAGGGATAGATAGGTTATACTATCTATTGGGTTCTTTGATTTCAGGTTTAGAGTTCTTTGAGGCTTCATGCCAAGAGGGCGTGACAGAACACTACAGGTTCTGATAGTCAGTGCTTAGAGAGCACTTCCAATTCTGTGGAATTTAGACAAAAACATGCTAGGAGGGCACACCAACTGAAATCATTGACTCAGAGAAATATCTAAAGGTTGTTGAATACCTTGGAGGTGAGACTGTGTAGAGGAGGACATAGTAGAAGATAGAATCTCTGAGAAATTTTGTAGAGCTTTGCCAAGAGGACATTGAGCAGGTGCATAGAGTGTACAGAGGAACTCTATTGAGTTCAGGAGGAAGATAGAACTACTGAGGGTTCTATAGAGCTCTGCCAGGAGGGCATTGAGCATGGGCATAGAGTGATGAGGAGAAACTCTGTTGTGAGTTCATAGAGAAACAAAATCACTAAGGATTCTAGACATTCTGCCAGGAGGGCATTGAGTAGGTGCCAGAGTGCACAGAGAGAACTCTTTCGAGTTCTGGAACAGAGAAGAGTCCAAGAGAGGATCTTCACAGGGTTGTCGAACACTCTACAGACTCAGCAAGAAGTTGCTTGAGAAAAAGAGTGCCAGGAGGGCATCAGATTCTCCATCTGAGGGAGAAGGAAAAAGGGTTAATTCCTTAGAGGTCGAAGTTACAGGAAAAGCTCAGAAGAGATAGTACCTTCGTGTGTACAAAGACTCTGCAAGGAGCACAGGAGTGGAAGAATCCTTCGAGTATTCAAAGAGGACAAAGCTTGGAAGGGGGATTGCTTTCATATACAAATCCCTGCAAGTAATCGTAGAGGTCGAAAGAAGACCCTTTGGAGAATTGAGGTCGACAATGCTCAAGAGAGAAAGCATTTTCAAAGAACGCAGACAGAAACTGAAGTCACAGGCTTCGTAGTAGCAAGAGAAAGGACTGAGGCCTTTGGTATTCTTCCAAGGTTTGGGAAGAAATAAAGCGCGCATGGGAAGAATGGATCTGGGCTGGTAGATCTTGCATGAATAATCAATAGCCATCAGATCTAGGAGTAGTTGCACGAGGTTTAACCCTTGTATGCAAAGGAGAGGACCTGCAAAGTCCCGAAACACCAAAAATATCGGGACCATCCATTATTGGAGGGGATGCATGGTAGAGATCCAAACCCATCGAGGTTTCGGATACTGGAAGTTTGAAGGACCAAGAACTGTGGAGTCACTACATCGCAAAGTCCTGGTTCATGAAATCCTGATAGAGAAGGAGTCGTTGGATCGAGGTAGATCTCAATCGTAGATCATGCAAGGAGGTAAGGCTTCGGAAGTTCGGGCATCGAGATTTTGGGATCCGGGATTCTGGAAGTTCAGAAGACACTAACTGGGAGACTAGAGGTCATGGGTCGCGAAATCCCAAAAGTTTCAGAATTGTCCATCTCAAAGGACACGTGGCAGAAATCCGAATAGCATCAAAACTTTGGACATCGGGAGTCTAAGAGGTAAGAGTTGGGAGATTGGAAGTCTTGACTCCCGAAGTCCCGAAGACATTTGGGTCATCCTTTTATGAAGGATACGTGTCACAAGATCCTCGTATCTCGGGGATTCGGGCATTGGAAGGTGAAGGAGCAGAGGATCCTTTTTTCTTCAGTGTTTGCGAAGTCTTGAAAAAGTTGGAGTCATCGGATCACGAAAGATCATAGCCGTGGATCACGCGAGGAAAGGAGTCTTCGAAAAATCAGTTTTAGGAGGTTCAGGACTTGAGAGGTAGAGTTACATGTCAGCGCAACTCCTGAATTTCCAAAGAGCGAAACACTGAAAGGTGGGTCCTAGGTAAACATACCAAAGGACATGTGGCAGCGGTTAAGGCATCGGGGAAATCCCCAAAAAGGACTATTTTAGTACTTCGGCTATCAGAAGATGCGGAGGTGAGAGTTCGGAACTCTTGACCCATAGAATCCTGAAAGGATTTGAGCCATAGGATCAAGGGAGTCTTTGAACAGTTGATTTTTCTCAGAAGGAGGAGAATCGGAGGTTTGGGATTTCAGTACTTCGATATTTTGGATACTGGGAAGTCTAAGGACAAGGAGTAGAAGAAACCTTTCATCGAGAAAGCCCGAAACACGAAAACCTGAAGTTGTTGAGGAATAGCACAGGATGCGAAGGATGGGTGTATTCATCGGTATTTCGGAGTTCAGAACTTTGGGAGTTTTGAGGATATGAGAACAAAGCATTTCAGCATCAGAAAACCAGAAATCATGAAAGGAGGAGAAAGCCAAGAAATAGGCAATTCAGCATTTCGGAAATCGATTTTTCAGGAGTCTTGAAGACAGGAAGTCGGGCACTTTGCGTTAATGAACCCTGAAGAGGACTGCGTTCATTTGAAGGGTGGTCACATGGACCAAATATATGGCCCAGGGGGCTAACCGCCATTGAGTGCTACTTCGGCATTTTGGCATTTCGGGGATCAGGGGATCGAGAAGGCAGATGTTCTCGACATCAGGACTCGGGAAGTCTCGAAACCCAAAATTACTTTTTGGGAAAAGATCGAAGGTCATATTTGGTGAGTGTGGAAAGGAGAAGCTTGTGCCTAGTGTATGTTTGCACAGGTGGGGTTTCAGCAGGACCTGTGGATCAAACATTGGAGATTCCAGCAAGGAATCAAAGGAGTCGATCTGGCTTGAAGGCATTAAAGAATGATCCTTAGACTAGGAGTTCGCGTAGTACCTGCTGAGGCAAGGGGGGGTCTGCGTCATAATTTAACCGCATTGTTTAAACATGCCCAAGATCCCTTATCTCCTACCACACCTTATTACCCCAAAGTCACTCAATCCTCCAATTCCACATCCTTTCCTTCCAACCACTTTTAGTGGGACTTGTATCTCCCTAGAGTGGAGGTAAATAAAGTTGATGGCTGAGATCCCACAGGCTAGGTCACTCAAATGACATTATTGATGAGTTGGCCAAACTCTAGTATGGTGTTCTCCATAGAGATCCTGAACACTGGCAATGGTGGCAATGGATAAAAACTATATGCCAAGGGTATGTAGCTTGGACACAATATGTTGCAGAAATTTATGAACGCTTTGACACCGACACCCAATGTTTATGCCATTTGACCAAGTTGAAACAATCTAGCATAGTTGATGCAGCCCCCTTACTCCCCCATAGGGCTACACGACCTCCTGGTTAAGGATCTTTGATTCTTGAGTCAAACGACTCCCTAAAACCTTGATGGTCTCATTATGTATTTAAACACAAGCCCTTCTGGCTTTTTGGCATAGGTCTTATGGCACCTGTGACCTTCCCCTTCGCACTTGCGAAATCTTAGAATTTGGGCGCTATCTCCTTTTCTAATAAGCCCCTCCTTGATGTGACCTTGGGCAATGACCTCACGTAAACACGTGATTCTGGGCACGCCCAAGAGTGTTTTGAAACCAAACTACTTTTCGCCCTGCAATTCACCTCGAGCCACCGCATGTCCTTTTACCAATACCGTAGTCTCGATTGCGAACCACCCTTAACTTTTTAAATATGGAGCACCTTTTGTCCCCACAATGCGAGGTGACCGTCGATCTCAAAATCTTGACGGTGCTCCTGAACTGATGGCTGAGATCTATCCCTTCCAAGTCTGTGAATCAGATCTGATCCCTTCAAATCAATGGACGTGATTTGCTTCATGATTCGACATTCAGAGTTTTCAACTCTCAAACCTTGCTTTCTCCCGTAATGACAAATCTTCTGCCACGTGCCCTCTTCAATCGATGGCTCTGATCGTTTCTGGATTCTGGACTTCGAAAATCTCAAATCTCAACTCTTTCCCCAATTTCTTTTATCTGAAGCTGACAATCCACTGACTCGTGTCTCCCGCTAATATGATGGCTATGATCCCTTTGGGTCTTCAAGCTTCAAGCTTTTTAGTTCTCGACTTTCACTATCCCTTGAAGTGTGTGAATTTATGTTGCGTGTCCCCTTGAATCAGAGGCTGAGACTTACTTCGGGTCTTTACCCGGAGTCCACGAATTTGCACCACGTCTCACCCTTAATCTGATGGCTATGAATTACTTCAGGTCTTTACCCAAATTCCACAGATTCACACCACCCATCCACTGGATATGATGGTTGAGATTCACTTTGGCTCTCTATCTCTCCAGGCTTCGAGAGTTTCAATTCTCAACTGAAACCCTTGAAGTGATTTCCCCGGAGCTCATGATCTGTCACCACGTGTCCCTTCGGATCTGATGGTCCAGATCTTCTTCGAACTTCAGGGTTCGGGAGTTTCAACTCTCAACTGAAACTCTCAAAGTGATTTCCTCAAAGCCATTGACCTACTGACAGGTATCCCCTGGCGATCAATGGTTGGGATCTACTTCGGCTATTTCACCTCCTCTTGCTCCACGAACTTCCGAAGTTGTGGATCTTGCGCCACCTGTCCTCCTAGACGATGAACAGTCTAAAATTACTTTGGGACTTCGAAACTTTGGTAAGTTCACTCTCCTGTGTGTGAAAAGTACTAAGGCTCATGCACCTTTCTTTGATCAGATGGTTTTTTATCCTCTGCGTTGTGATCCAACGGTTGTTATCGCTCCTCTTCCTGAGCTTTCGACTTCCTCCAACTTATAAGATTTCTAAGTGTTCAAAATCCTCAACCTTTGCTCCTCCTGCGAGTCTGTCTCTTGGACCTCATCTGCACTTCTGAAAAGAGCTATCCCTTCTAAGCTTATTTCCTTTGAATATTTTTATTTCTCATGCACTCCTTGCATTCCTGGGATCTCGTCTAACTCAGATCGAAGGATTTCTTGAAAATGAATTCTTCTCGCACTCCTTGCATTCCTCTGTTCTGGTTCTTCGATGCTTAGTCACTCCTTGATGTTGTGCACTCCTTACACTTGGTATAAGTTCCCTTTTTCCTCTATGAACTTCTCTGAGTCACTCTGAGACTATGTCGACTCACTCCTTGCGTACGAGATGCACACCTTGAATACGAGTTTCGGAAGAGAAACAATTAAAACTTATCCAGTTTTGTCACGAACTCATATGATTAACTCTTAACAATCATACATGAAAAAAATGAACTAAAACACACACAGAATGTAACATTTATTGAATCACATATCAAAATGAACACAGTCCGAAGGATTTGGACAATTCTGTCTGTTTTATTCATTCATGAAACAAATTACATAATATTGCAGTTCTTCCCTACTTCTTTCTTCTACCCTATTTTGTCTCTACTAATCTATCTCTCCCTATCTCTATGTCTATTACAATACAACAAAAAACTATCTAAGGACTGGCTCCACGAGCTCCCTCCATCCTTTCTGTAACCTATCCTATCAGGTCTTAGCGGTTACCTACTTTGTCCTATTACAATAACTATTAGTTATTGTCAGATAAGAGCCAACACTCTATATCTGCAACTCCTTACAGTATTATAAGACTTTTACAAATAAGATATATTAAAAAACGTTGTTTCCAAAATATCTCAACAACTGGATTTACTTCTGAGTTAAATGTTGATTTGAAATTCTACCATGTTGAGATGTCATATCCTTGCCTCCATGCTTGCGTCTTTGACTTCGAAGGTGATGCTCCTGCGTCATACTCCTCTGGTTCAAATATTCATGGACTCCTGTCCATGAGCTCCTACACTGTTTTTCCATGCTTCAAAATATCAGATTCAGTGACCCAACTTGAATCTTCCACTAGATGATCTTTTCACTTCACTAAGTATTCAGGATATGTCTTCCTCCTGGTCTTCCTTCCAACTCTATCTTCAATGATTTTCTCCATCTGATTTTTTTTTACTGTGGGCAATTTTTCTTCCCATTGAACTTCTTTATGATCATCCGATTATCCTACATCATCTCTCCTGTAAGGATACAGGTATGCAACATTGAATATCGGTGATATCCCAACATTGTCTGGAAACTCAATTTCATAAGCATTGGCTGCAAATTTACTGAGAATCCTACATGGTCTTATCTTCTTCATATTCAACTTGTTATATGTTCCCCTTGGAAACCTTTCCTTTCTCAAATGAGCTAAAACTTCATCTCCCACTTCGAATTGAACTTCTCTCCTCTTCTTATCAACTCTCTTCTTATATTTCTGGCTGTTATCTTGAAGTTGTTCTCTGACTCCGTCATGGAGCTTCTTCATATTTGTTGCAAAATCTTTTGCTCCATCACTTATGAACTCATCTTGATTTAGATATCTCAATTATGTAATCCCTCTTGGCTGTATACCATACACAATTTTGAATGGACTTTTCCATGTGCTTCTGTTCACTGAATTGTTAAATCCAAATCCTGCTTGTGCCAGAATCTAATCCCATTGACGACCTTGCTCAGTGACTAAACTTCTTAACAAGTTTCCCAAAATCTTGTTTACTACTTCAGTCTGTCCATCTATCTGAGGGTGATATGTTGAACTAAAGGACAAGTTTGTCCCCAACCTCTTCCATAGAGTTCTCCAAAAGTGTCCTACAAATTTGGTGTCCCTGCCTGAGACTATGCTCCTAGGAAATCCATGTAGTCTCACCACTTCTTTGAAAAAAAAATTGGATATATGTGTATCATCATTTTTCTTCTCGCATGGTATGAAATGTGCCATTTTTGAAAATCTGTCCACCACAAAAAATATGGAATTGCTCCCTTTCTAAGTTCTAGGCAATCCCAATACAAAATCCATATTGATTGCATCCCACGGCCTTTCTGAAATTGGTAATGGCTGATAAAAACCAGTGTTATGTTGTCTTCCTTTTTCATATTGACAAATTCTGCATTTTTTACAAACCTTTTCACCTCTGCCCTCATGCTCGGCCAATAGTACGAATTTCTCAGTTGTGCAAATGTCTTATCGTGACCAAAATGTCCAGCTAAACCTCCATTGTGTTTTTATTTTAGTAGGTTATCTCTCATTGAGCATATTGGTATGCATAATTGGCTCCCTTTGAACAATAATCCATCTTGGATCAAGTATTATGTCCATGGGCTTCTGTATCCCAACAAAGGATTCTTACATGCCTCATAAGCTTCCTTAAAATATGGATCTTCTTGATACATTTCCATGAGGTGTTCAAACCCTAAGGTCTCCTCTTGGAATTCTTGTACAATTAAACTTCTCCTCCTCAAAGCATCTGCAACTTTGTTAGCAGTTCCAGCAATATGATTAATAACAAAAGTAAAATTCTGCATGAATTCTACCCATTTAGCATGTCTCTGATTCAATTTTTCTTTCCTAGTAATAAACTACAAAGCTTGATTATCATTGTACAAGACAAATTATTTAGGAATTAGATAGTGCCGCCACTTCTTCAAAGATTGAATCACTGCATAAAATTCTTTGTCATATGTGGAATACTTCTTCTTGGTGTCATTCAACTTCTCACTGAAATAAGCAACTGGCCTATTATCCTAACTCAAGACTCCTCCAATAGATACTCCAATTGCATCACATCTCACTTGAAATGTTTTTCCAAAATCTAGTAAGACTAGAATTGGTTGTTCTATGATCTTCTCCTTCAACATTTTGAAACTTTTTTCAGCTTCCTCTGTCCAACTAAAATACTTGTGTTTCTTCTTCATAGTGTCTAGCATGGGTGTACATATACCACTGAAATTTATGATAAACTTTCTATATAAACTTGTTAACCCATGGAAACTCCTTACCTCAAATATGTTGCTTGGCGATGGCCACTCTTTGATTTTTCTCACCTTTTCTGGATCCATCTTCATTTCATTTGAAGAGATCACAAAACCCAAGTATATGAGTTCTCTCTTCATAAAAGAGCTTTTCTTCAGATTTATAAGAAATTTTTCTTGCTCCAACTTTTTCATCACTGATGTCAAATGGTTTAAGTGTTCTCCATATGTCTTAATGAAGATTAGTATGTCATCTAGATACACTATGAAAAATTTTCCTATGAAGTCTTTATACTTCATTCATTAATCTCATAAATGTGCTTGGTGCATTTGTCAACCCAAATGGCATGACCATCCATTCAAATAATCCTTCATTTGTCTTGAATGTTTCTTTCCATTCATCTCCCTCTCTCATCCTTATCTGATGATATCCACTCTTTAAGTCTAGCTTGGAAAAATAGCTTGCCCCACTCAAACAATCCATCAAATCATCCATCCTTGGAAAAGGGAATCTATACCTAATGTGAGATCGGAAGAATCAAATCATCCATCCTTGGAAAAGGGAATCTATACCTAATGGTGATCTTACTGATGAATCTAGAATCTGGAATCTGTACACATTCTCCATCCTCCATCCTTCTTTGGATTCAACACACTTGGTATTGCGCATGGGCTTAGACTTTCCCTGACTAAACCTTTATCCAACAACCCTTGGACTTGATTTTTGACTTCCTCATTCTCTTTAGGTGTCAACCTATAAGTTTCTTTGTTTGGTAAACTAGCTCCTAGAATAAGGTCAATATGATGAATTATAATCCTAATGGGTGGCAATGAGAAAGGTAACTCATCCACTACTATGTCAGCAAAGTTTTCTAACATTTTCTGCATCTCTTCAGGAAAATATTCCACATAAGTATTTGTAAGGATAACTCTTGGCTTCCTCGATATAGGAAACTGCATTTCTTTCTCCTTATTGACTTCATTCAAGAGTTCTTTCCCACTCATGAGAAGTATACTTGAACTAGCTTCCCTTGTTTTCTCTTTGTCTTCTATTGGCAACAACATATGTGTCCTACCATTCTTTTCTAAGGTAT
>CBVK0100240338.1:0-13557 GCA_900067695.1 Picea abies | reverse complement strand
ATAGGGAGATTATTTTCTTGTGATTCAATTCAGAACCTCAGTTCACTTCAACAAGTTTAGATAAGAATGATTTCTTTACTACAACACTAAGTGATTTTGGAATTGAACATATATAGTGCGCAGCTATCTTTGAAACAAAAGACTTCCCTGGGTTGATAATTTATGTTTCACTTAGTTGTTTGAAATTAATTAAGCAATTATAGTGACCAACACCTCCCTGGAGGACCTCGCCCAGCTGGAGACTCCTGGGTCTCCTGGAAGAATTTAAGGATATCATCAACCCCAATCTCATCCTCATCCCCTCTCATGTGAGGTGTGATGCTAACAGGGTAGCAGATCATCTAGCAAACAAAGGGATCGACACCAAATCCGATCTCATCCACTGGCAAGCCAATGTCTCTACAGAGACCGAACTCTCTCACGAGTGCAGAGACCTTGCTGACAGAGACTTTCAAATCCCGTATGGGGTGACAAGTGGAAATGGAGTGCCAACTGTCCCCGCACTCAGCCAAGGCTTAAATGCTGGGCGTGGCATCCACACCACCATCACTACGGATGGAGGGCCACATTAAAACCAGCTCTGCCATGGGAGGACTCCTCCCTCGCGCGAGCATTAACGAGATTAGCCACAGAGATGATAAAGGAGGTTATTGGGTTCTGCAGATGGATTATGAATTTCTTTTTGTTCCGGTCTCGGCTCTGTTATCCGTCTGGAGGCCCTGGAGAATTGATGAGTGTGTCTTGAATTGGTTTCTATCCGCTTCCCGGTCTGTGTATTTTCCTTGGCCAGCTCTCAGCACCATGCCGAGGGAGCGAGGAACGCCTCGTTGCGGGTCCGCATGGTATGCCCGTAAGGAACAGTGGCAACAAAAAGAGCATCTTGAACGTGCTTTAGCAATGGCTACAGCTCTGATGAGAAAGAGAGCCCGCGCTGAGGAGAGAGCTCTGCTCTCCACCATAGCCGAGAAAGGTGTGGGTTGTAGCAGTGTGGACACAACTGCGTTGGAGGGGAGAAACGAGGAATTGTACCCAGCCTGCATAGTAGAAGAGGACCCAACTCTGGCGGACCTGCCGCCAATGGAGCTGATGAGTGACATTGGGAGCTTTCGCGGTGGGGACTGCAACTTCATTTCGGGGGTGGAAGCCTTCCCTCCTGTCTGCATTGTGGAAGAGATCCCCAGACCTGACTTGGATGACGCTGTCGATGATGGAGATGCAAATGCGAAGGAAGGACACTGTGAGGAGGGCCAGTACTACGCGAGACACGAGAATGTAGGTGGAGGCATGCATGGACCTCTTCTCTGCGAGGAGCACTTGTCCTTGGTGTTTGAGCTCCGCAGCCACTTGGATGACCTGGAGTATCGAGCAAGCATTATGAGCCAGCGCTTGGACGTCTTTCTGGATGCCTACTCTGGAGCTCCAGCTCGGCGGAAGTGTCCCTTCTGTGCACAGTCTTTCGCCATCCCGGCCGGCCCCACGGGGAAAACAACTGTTGATGACAGTTCACCAGTCACTTAGGTCTCTCATGTCCTATGGTTTTAGTTTATTGCTACTGTTTTACTACTACTGTTTTATGTTTTCTTAGACTTTGGGCACCTGTCCTGGTTTCCTCCGGGCAGGATAGGTGCCAATAGATTATAGATGTTTATGCTTGGCGTCGATGCTGGTTTCCGGCTTCCGGCAACATTTTGACTGATACAGAATCTTGACTATGTACATTTTGATACAATTTTTGATAATATAGCATAGAAGGCTCTACCCCTTTTTTAGTTAAAAAAAAAAAAAATATTCTCTATAAAATTATGTTTACTTAGCAGAAAATATGGAGTGCTGATGAGATTCGAAAACGCAAGGATGCAGGCGTACAGATTCTTCGAATGGGTCGGAAAACAACATGATTACAGTTTATAACTGATTGTACAAGATTGTAGTGGTCACTGGGTAAGAAAATATTTACAGTTTATCTCATTCTTTCTATTGATCTGGACTCTAAATGCAAAGGGAATTGCAAGATTATGCGCACAACATAGTAGTGGTCACTGGGTAAGAAAATATTTACAGTTTATCAATACCCCCCCCCTTTTTTTTTATTTGCAGGTTAAGCAGAGGGGATTTTGAGCTAGGAACATGGCCCTTAAGGCTCCGGTGTTTCAACTACAGCTCTGATACCAAATGTAATATCCAGATTTAATTTTACATCAATTTATTTTGATAAACTAAGACAGTAATTTCATAACACAGTAATTTTATAATAGTAACTTCCATAACTCAAATTTTACTATGAATAATAAAAAAATTTCTAACATAATACATCAATGCATAAATTTTAGAGAAATACCTTAAGTTTGATGCTAGTAATCCTTCCTATTGTCTGCAGCTTGCTTCCTTCCCGCTTCTTTAGAACACTACCCAAAATCGTCCTCCCTGTCGACTAGTTATCTCCTAGCCCCAGGATATCAACGGATATCCTGGCCCTCCGAGCCCAAAACCCCCAGCAACCCCTAGTGCACTGTGTCGATTCCACTCCAAATTTCACTCTGCCAATCCCCCGCTTCCCAAAATTCATCCCCAACTCCCGTAGAATAAAATCCTCCCCTCTTCCAACTCCTTTCCCCCCCTTATCCCTCCTTCACCGACTTCCCTTCATTTACTCCCTACCTAATATCTTATCCCATTTATTTAATGCTTCTTATCCTTTATTTAATGCTTCTTATCCTTTATTTAATGTTTGTTATCCCACTCATATACGTAAGTTTTAATAAATTAAATTATCAACCCTATTAATTCTTTACTCACATAATTAAAGAGTTGATTAATAATTAAATAACCATTGACAATTATGAACAATTAATTAATGATAATTAATTTAGTTAATATTATATAAGAAACAATTTTTAGGATTATATTATTAAATTAATTATAATTAATGATCAAGGGTCGTTACAGTGTTGACTCCAGGGGTTATAGATGTCTACCAATCAGTCAAGTTGGCGAGTGGCACCCTTGGAGCACGTGGTGCATCCTGAAGGGCACGTTGCACGAAAGAAACACAAGTTGGCGAGTGGCACCCTTGGAGCACATGGTGCATCCTGAAGGGCACGTCGTGAAAAAAAACCATAAGTTGGCGAGTGGCAACCTTGGAGCACGTGGTGCGTCCTAAAGGGAACGTCACATTGATATTGATCAAGGAACAAACCTAGATGGACCTAATACATTTAAAACATTAAGAAATTCTTAAGCTACTTCCCTAAATAAATGTTGCCTAGTTCAGAATCTAAGTCCTAAGTCTAAAACTTCTCAAGGTAAAAATTTAGTCTAACCTTAAGAAAAAGACCCTAGAATAAAAATAAAAGTTTAAACAAAAACCCACTTAAGTAATAGTTGGGTCTTCATAAAATTCTTGGGGTAAATGACGAGAGTAAGAATTAAATTAAAACTAATGGTTTTAAAACTTTGCAAAGAATAAATTATTTCCAACTTGTGAAAGTACAAAAGATATTAAATAAATAATAAATGGGAAGGATTTAATAGAGCAACTACCATTTTGGGTCTAATAAAAAGGGGAAAGAAGGGAATAATAAGAATTAGGAAACTAGGTAATGGAGGAAACTTAATAAAGGAAAGTTGGGAACTTATGGTAAAAAGCAAGGTCAACATAGTAAGGAATCTGCAATTAAGAACCTGCTAATCTGAGCTAATTTAGTAACATTTTTTTTAGGAAAGTATTTAAAACATGTAAGGGGATATAGGAACACCTAGGAGTAAATTTAGGAGTGACTCTAGGTGGGTGAGGGATTTGAGACAATTAATAAATTTAAAGAAAATATTTATTGGAGAAAAGAGGGGGATGGACGACTTGTGCAATGGAGAATATTCAGAATATTTTATTGAAACTTAATTAAAAATGTGATTTAGGAAATTTGGTGGGTCTCAAAACTCTATAAAAGAAAAGGAAGATGAGGAGGAAAAGGGATGGGCTAATAGCGTAACGTTACGCTGTCGAATTTGTGACATGACTTATTACTTGTGAGGAGTTGGGTTTTCTCAGCTCGTAGAGGAGTGCTAGTTTGGCCTTGCAAGGTGAGATGGGAAGCTAGGCTTACCATCTGGATTTGTGTGGTGCCTTTGCGGCTCAGGGGGCTAAGGGGGAAGCAGAGTACCCATAGCGTTTGGCTGGGAGGTACCAGTGAGGTCTCTATGGTCGGTGAGCAGGAGCGGCATGGAGCAAAAGCACGGGATAGAGACTTTGGGATATTAGTTGTCGGTCACAGGTACACAAGCACATTTTTGTTTAAGAAAAAGAAATTTTTAAAGTTGTATATGATCTCTTATGATGTCGATTGTTGTGCTAAATTCTGGGATCATCCCACTTCCTTGTTATTAGTTTTGTGCGCCTCATTCAGATCTAACCCTTGTGATCCTCTCGATGTGATAAAATTAGGGCCTTATCCTTCTCTTCTGTTGTCAGTAATTTATATGGTGTTCTGAGATGAAGTTATTTAATTTCTATCGGTGTTGAAACTGGTTGGCTGGAATGAGTGTTTTATTATTTACTTCGACGTTCTTTTTATTGAGTAACTTCTGTGGAAACGTTGTCTCTATTGTTAAAATTTAGTACTGTAGGAAAATAATTATCCCATCGTTTCCTTTCTCTGCATTTGTGGTAAAAAAAAACGTTTAGCTTTGCTGCTGTATATATCTGCGTTTTTGGTTGTTAGAACGCTCTACATTGCTATTGTATGTCTCTGCATTTTTTCTATTAGAACCACTCTGCATTGCTATTGTGTAGCTCTGCGTTTCCTCCTTATGATGACCCGAGATCTCCATGGACACCCGTGTTTGTCTTCATCTGTGTTTTCTAAACCGTTGGGATAGTGGGTGAATCACGTTACGGATAAGGATACATATCTAGGAGATGAATCGAAACCCCCTTGGACTTTGACCAGATCTTTAATTCCTGCTCCTTGGTAATACGCCTGAGCTTTTGGGAGGGCGAGTTCATTTCCTTACGATCATTGATCATTGTCGGCCAACCCTGCAGCGTGACATCCCAGGAGAGGGGGATTGATATATTGTGATTATCATTATAACTTAATTTGGTATTTAAGTTTACGATTTGGACCTGGTGATTTGCATTTTCACATTACCACTTTTGCTTTATCGATGAGGGTTTTAGCTGTTCAGAAAATCCAAAATATCGTTGATATTCATTTCTATTAAAGATGTTTTTTTTCATTTCAATTATAACAAGTGAATGAATAAAATTAGACCTTGAATTTGAATTTCATCTTCATAAGAAAGTAACACCACCATACATACGCCTTTTGTTATTATTCAGAAGCAAGCCTGTTTCTGTCTGATTCATCTTTGTTATGGTCTTTAACTCTACAAATTGGGCTAATTCTTGTATCTCTGTGTTTTGTTTTTTTTTCTCTCTACGTCTTTGTTTCTATCTCTGCATTTTTTTTGTTGCTAAGCTCTGCGTTATGGGGTGTATCTCTCGGCGAATTGGAGGAGGATACCCGCACGGTTCCCGACCCTCTATTCACGGAGTTATCGATGTTGCAACCTATCTTATTATTACTCAGAGTTGGCATACACGACGTCGGGCCTATCCCATGTTGGATTTCATCCCACATTTATAACCAATCAAATTTGGTCAATGAAATCAGTAACTGAATGGTAGAAGAAGATCCTTCTCTACATTGACCCGTCAGGTTGGGACTCAGTCTTATCTTTCCCTTTCTACATATAAACATGTAAATCGGTGACCACAAAGTTCATATGGTACTGCCATTGTATTTAGTAGTAACTCAATTGCCACTTGCAAATTCAAACCGAATGCTATGGCGATTCAGGTGAATTTTTCTTCTAGGGGTGCAATACAGAATGTATGTAATAAATCCATGTAGTACTGTTTCATTTTATTAGAACGTGGGATTGATCGATTGAAGATAGATTCACTTGATTTTGTGTATTATATTGTTTGACTGATTCAGTTCATTACAAAGTTAATTGACGAAAAAAATTTCCATTTTCTGTCTCATAATGTGATTTGTCTGCAATAGAATGTATGATTCTTAATGGTATTAAGCCAGGGATTTTTATTGATTGCTACGAGTTATGGATGAGTATTGATATATTATATTATCCATTTTGTTGTGTTTAAAGGTAAATTATGCATGGTTCGACCCTTCTCTGGCACCGGATAGCTATCTTGAAATGTGTGGAAATAGGGCTAATCCATTCCAAACCATACCTGGAATAAAAACGTTTGGGGCTGCTGTAAGGATATAGTGAATTTAGAAAACGATGGCATTTGATAAACCTTTATATTGTTTTTAAATAGGTAAATCAATGTTGCTGCAATGTATGGTGATGGCTATTTTATCGCAAGGTTTTCATGTTATGAAATAGTTAAATTTTAATGAAAACTATTGCTTTCAATCTACGTTTATTTATGGGTAATGATGAAAACAGTTTAATCCTTTAAGCATCTAATAAAAGTTACGAGTTCAATAAAAATTAAATGGTTGAAAAATATTATGAAAACTTGTATCTATTTGATATATTTGTTTGTATAGTTGGATGAAGTTAAGGTTAATAAATCCAAGAACTAGAGCTCAAGTATGTTCTAAAAATTGTATTCTCATTGCGCTACATTTGATGTGTGAACTCTAGCTTAAAAATCTCATAAGAATGTTTTGCTTAATTATTTTTAATGGTTATTAGGGTTAATTATTACTAATATTGATTATTATGTATAGGATTAGGTCAAGATTCATTGGAGCTATTTCTATTGGTTTTAGGGTTAAAGCTACTCTTATAGAATTAGGGTTAGGATCTTTTTGAGTTAGAGCTAAGTTTATTTTTATTTTAGAAATTGAAAAGGATTTAAAATAAAATAAAGTCATATTTTTAAAACATTTAAATTTAAATTTAAATGTTATGGTATTATTAATTCATTGGTAAGGATATGGTAGTTTTAATGTGATGGATTATTGCTAGGTTAATTGATTAAAAATATACATTGGTGTTGTCATTTATGGAAAAGATATTGTGGTTGTGTTTTTATTGGATATCGCATATGGAGAAGGGTGACTGTTATTTCTGCAAGGTAGTTGTGATATAATGGTAATGTGTTTATTAATTCATGGCGGTGTTATTGTGATTATTAAAGTTACTAATAACCATAAGGTGTAATGTAGTGGATTAAAGAGAAATAGATTATTCTGAGCTAGTAAATGAGGGTTATTGTTCATTATTGATAATGTTGTACTTGATTGAGAAACCTTCTGTGTGTTTAGTATGCTAGTGTCGAGCGGTATGTAGACACCTCCATGTTCCTCAGAACAGTCACCAGCCCTGAGACCTTAAATGGTTAAAATCGATGGGAACCTAGGCTTGAGCATTGCTTTTGTGTCTTGGAGGTCCTAACCATTGCAGGGTAGGATGGATGGGTAGTCAGTCTGACTTATTTCTAAGTGATCGTCGTTAATGCATGCAGTTTCCTGTTGTACGTCGTATGTTGTCTTGTTGTGTTCATCTTGCTTGCGTCTTGTTCGTCGTCGGGTTACTAGTTTCTTCCTGAGCAGTCGGCTAGGAGCCTATCTGACCTTCTCTCTCTTCAGAGCAGAGAACTAAGATTAAACGCCCTTCTTGCCTGTGAAGAAATAGTAAAATCTACTAATATGGATTCTTCCATCTTTGTTTGTGCTGTACATAACACAATATGTTGTTTAATGCTTGTAGTTACTTGTTGTGCGCTTTATGTATTCTTGTTGTGATCATCATGGTTGTGTCTTGTTAGTCATCGGGTGGCGACGTAGATTTAAGTGTGTCTGTATCCTTTTTACACGCGCGCACACACCTTAAATTCACTTGTTGTCGCAACGAGGAGGTTCGTTATATCTTGAACTACGAAACTAATATCAAAGGGTTATCCCATAAAGAGAAGAACTTAAGTTACCTCACAATTTTTTTTTTTATTTTGGCATTTTTGAGGTATATTACATATGGTATCAGAGCAAAAGTTACAACACTGGGCATGAACAGGGCCACCTTATTTGTTTAGTATATATATCTTGATTAATGTAAAACTAATAAACCTTATGGTTACAAACATAAAGACCTTTTAGTTTTTTCCTAGTTATGGAAGCTTAGGACGAAGAAAAAATTAGGATGGAAGGAAATCTGCAGCAAGGAACTCCTAGAGATCCAAGACAGAATAGTGAAAGAAGCTCACCCATGGAGGTGTTGGAAACAATGAGGAATCTTATTGTAGAACTGCATATTTTCAAAGTTGACAATGAAAAATTGAAAAAAAAACAGCAGGAAAAACAAGAGATAAATGAAGTCCTATTGTGCAGTATAGTGACCAAGAAAATCCCAAAGGATGATAACCATGATGAAGAGGTTATCAAAAGGGCCTCCAAGAACTTTGGACCGGAAATAGAAAAAGGAGACAGTTCATCTGAAGGAACACCTTCAGCTAAAGAAAAAACTAAATCAGATAGAAAAAGAAAACAAGTAGACCACCTTGAAGGAGAATTTAAAAAGATTAAACCAACTACCTTTGATGGAGAATCCAAAACAGGAGAAGAAGCAGAGGCATGGTTGTTGGACATCAACAAATACTTCTAGATCTACAACTATTCCAGCAACATGAAGGTCAGAATGGCCACATACAATCTAAAAGGGAAGGCCACTATTTGGTGGCAAGACCTGAAACTGGCCAAGGGCCTAAAAGAGAAATAGTTGGAATGGTTTGACTTTAAGAAGTATTTCAAGAAACAATACCTTTCTGAAAGCTATTATGAAAGGAAGACAAAAGAATTTTATGAACTATGACTTGGACAGATGACGATGGAGGACCTTGTAAATAAATTTCTGGAACTACTAAGGTTCATGCCATACATCTAGGAGGATAAGGTAAACATCCAATGATTCTTAAGTTGTTTACCAAAATCCTACAGGGACAAAATTGAGTTTGACAACCCCAAATCCTTGAGTGAAGTATTCAAGAAAGCATGGATGTGCTATGACCAGTATAAATAACGGGTAGAGTTTCCCAAAGCCTGGAAGGATAAGAAACAAGAATGAATGAACCAACAAAAGAAGGGATACCAGCCACCTCCTTATCAGAATGCAGCAAATTTTTTTCCAAGAAAGGATTTTAACTCCAATCATCCGAATACACAAGACAGGGGTAAATTGGTAAACCTAGGAACAAAGAAATTTGGGGACAACACCCGCGAGCCATTAAATTGTTGGGAATATGGAGAGCCTCATCTAAGGAGAAACTATCCATGTTTAATTTTAGCAAACAGAACTGTTGTTCATAATTTGCAATAAGCCTCGACGGTGGGAGACATGAGAAAAATCCCACATCGGATAAATGCAGCTATAGATGGTCAACAAGATGACCACTAGTCCTCGGTGGTAGAAATCGAAGGTAAAATCGATAACCCTTGAATATTTGTTTTAATTGACCCTGGAGCTACGTTAAGTTATATTACTCCTAATGTAGTAGAGTCAAATAAGCTTAAGAAACAGAAGCACGCAAAATTATGGCTTGTACAACTAGCAACAGGTACTAAAAGGAAATAGTTGACTTTATTTTGGATTTTGAATTCAGCTTAGATGGTCAAAATATAAGGACCAATCTGAACGTCCTACCACTAGGATCTTACAATATGATTATCAAGATGGATTGGTTGGAACAACACAAGGCGGTACTAGAGTGTTAAACAAAGATACTTAGCTATAAAGACAATTTTGGCACTGTTAGAACAACCCAAGGTATACTAAAACCTGTATCAGTCAGACAAGTTTCAACGATGCAACTCAAGAAATGTATGAGAAAGGGATGTCAAGTTTATTCCATCCAAGTAACAAACCTATTAGAAAAAGAAGATAAGCCAAAGTTAGAAGACTTTGTTGTCCTACGTGAAGTCAGAGACGTGTTTGTGGATGAGATACTAGAATTAAATCCTAGAAGGGAAATAGACTTCTCCATAGACCTGCTACTAGGTTCAACCCCTATCTCAAAAGCACCTTACTGAATGAGTCTACCAGAATAGACAAAATTAAAAATACAATTACAGGAATTGTTGGACAAAGAGTATATTAGACCAAGTGTTTCACCATGGGGGGCATGAATCCTCTTTGTGAAAAAGAAAGATGGTACTCTAAGACTATGTATCGATTATAAACAACTGAACAAAATGACTATTAAGAACAAATACCCCTTACCAAGGATAAATGATATGTTCGATCAAGTAGGTGGGGCCAAGATCTTTTCAAAGTTGGATTTACGATCTGGTTATCATCAAGTTAGGATAAAAGACAAGGACATAAGCAAAACATCTTTTTGGACAAGATACAGACACTATGAGTACGTATTCATACCTTTCGGACTCACTAATGCACCAACCACATTTATGTGCCTGATGAACAGTATTTTCAGTCAGTACTTGAACAAGTTCATGGTAGTATTTATCGACGATATTCTGGTCTATTAAAAAATAGAAGAAGAACATGATGAACACTTAAGTATAGTTTTGCAAACGTTGAGGAAACACAAATTGTACGCCAAATTTGACAAGTGTGACTTTTATCAAAAAGAAATACAATATCTAGGACATGTAATTTCAGCAGAAGGCATTTTCGTAGACTCGGAGAAGATAAAATCCATTATGGAATGGTCGGTACCTAAGGATGTAGCAGATATCCTGTCATTCATGGGAATCACCAGATATTACCGCATATTTATAGAAGGATTTTCCAAGATAGCATACCCTATCACGTCATTACAAAAGAAAGGGACCAATTATAACTGGTCAGAGAAGTGTCAAGATAGTTTTAACAAACTGAAGGAATTATTGACAACCGCACCCATATTGAAGGTAGCAAACCCAGATAAAGACTTCACCGTATGTGTTGTTGCAAGTAAAGAAGGACTATGTGGTGTCCTAACTCAGGAAGGACATGTCATTGTTATGAGTCCTAGAAATTAAAGGAAAACAAGCAAAATTATGTCACTCATGACTTAGAATTGGCAGCAGTAATACACGCCTTAAAAATGTGGTGACACTACATAATGGGCATAAAATTTTTACTATTGACGGATAATAGGGGGGTAAAATATCTGTTTAGCCAACCAGGTCTTAATGAAAGACAAGCAAGATGGCTAGCCTTCTTGAGAAAATTTGAATTCGAGGTTAGACATATCAAGGGCAAGGAAAATAATGTATTAGACGCTTTAAGCAGAAGAGTCCATGGGTTATTTGAGATAAATATCAGTAGGGAAGAAAGTGATCTGGAACAAAGAATAAGAACGACGGGTATCAACGATGGGAATTACACTAAGATGATGGAAGAATTAAAAAATGGTATCGCAAACTCAGATAAACTAGATCTAAGTATCGATAATAAGGGACTATTACGATTTAAAAACAAACTTTACATACCAGATTCAATAGAGTTAAAATTAATAGTTTTGGATGAAGTGCACAAGAAACCATATTCTGGCCACCCAGGTTACCAGAAAACAATAAAATCACTTAGAAAACTATTTTACTGGCCTAATATGAAGGAAGAAACAACACATTACTTGGCTAGGTGCCAAGATTTTCAGTAGGTTAAGTTTGAGTACTAGCACCCAACTGACCTATTATAGCCATTACCTGTACCAGAATGGAAATGGGAGACCATATCGCTGGACTTTATAACAGGTTTGCCTAAAAATTAGAAAAAAAATGATTCTATCATGGTTGTAATTGATAAAATCAGTAAGTCTGCACACTTTATTCCTGTAAATTCGACTTTTAAAGCTATAAACATTGCTGAAATATTCATGAAAGAAATTTTTAGATTGCATGGTATTCCTAAAATGGTGATTTCAGATAGAGACATAAAATTGACATCCACTTTTTGGAAGGAATTGTTTGCAGGGGTAAATACTAATTTGAATTTCAGTAGGAGTTGTCATCCACAAATGGATGGATAGACCAAAAGGACAAACCAAATCATAGAGGATATGCTCTGCATGTACGTAAGAACAAAACCGAACAAGTGGGAGGACTATCTACACTTGGTAGAATTTGCATATAACAATGGACACCAAACTTTGGCTAAGTTGAGGCTTTTGAAATATTGTACGGCAGAAAGTGTACGACTCCAATTAGCTGGGATAAGCTAGCTGATAGAACCATGGTTGGACCAGAGATGCTCCAAGAAATGGAGAACATGGTAAGAAGAGCTATGCAGATCAGAAAATAAGACACTTGGAATTTCAAGTGGGAGACCATGTTTATTTGAAGGTCAAAGCCTGAAAAATCTTGTTGAAGTTAGGGAACTATGCCAAGCTGGCACCCAGGTTTTGTGATCCCTTTGAGATACTAGCTCGAATTGGACCCGTAGCATACCAACTTTCACTTCCAGCTAATCTAAGAATTCATAATGTATTTCATCTTTCCTTGTTAAGAAAATATATTCATGACCCTACTCATATGATTGATTGTAACTTGGTGCAGGTGGAGCTCGAAGGCGACTTCCAGGTGGAACCCCTGCATATTCTAGACAAGAGAGAAATAACACTTCAGAACAGAGCCATTGCTCAGGTAAAGGTGCAATGGAAACACTTTAGTCTTGAGGAGGACACTTGGGAGTTGGAGGGAGATTTGCGGAAATATCATCCAATCCTATTCCAAGAAAGGAACGAACACTGAGGACAGTGTTTTATTGAAGGGGGATAGGATGTGACATCCCCAAAAATAAAGTAGTTTTTAAATTTAAATTTGTTGGAAAATTATTCTGTTTTTAGTAAATTCGAATTTGGAAAATTTTTGCAATATATGGTAATTTTGAATTTTGAATTTAATAATTGTAATTAATTATTATGATTGTTGGGTAGAGATCTGATTTGATGCAACTAACTGTTTGACCATGACAACTGTATGGAAACATAATATTTTATATTGATTGCAGGAGGAAAAATGGAACAACCATGTTAAAATCAGCTGACCATGACTCCATGAGTGGGGAACTTGTTGGAACTACCTTTGGGCTAATTGTTACAAGTGGCAAATCAAAGATTTGGCCATTAGCAGCCCCTAAAAATTAGGGATTTAGAGAGCTTTAAAAATTCCCAAGGGAGGGAAAAGACATAGTCAAACAATATTATATGGATAAGTATCATATGGGAGGAGGCAGGATGCTACCAAGTATGCTGGGGAAAAAGAGACTATTGATTCTTCCTTTCTATTATGAACACTACTGAGTGAGTGTTAGGTAGGAGGAATCTACTGGAATTGAAGGACATTACTGAAGAGGATATTTCAAGCTCTCCCTCATGGACTCATGGTCAAGCTAGGGGGTGAATCGGGCAAGTAGATTTACTGCCCTGTTCTATGGTTGGGAGGAACGTGGTTGTTCCCTTTGGCTCCTCACAAATTGATTCAGATATGTTACTCTACCTTCTCTGGTTAAATGTTATGTTCTGCAAATTTCCAAGACTCCATTACAGGAAAATTGGAGCATATATATATATATATA
>CBVK0100240337.1:0-13557 GCA_900067695.1 Picea abies | reverse complement strand
CCTTTTCCCTTTTCTGTCTGTTTTTCTTTGATCTGAGAACCCTCTGTATTAGGATCTTTCAATTTATCTTTATCACTTGTATCATACTGAATAATTATTTCAAAACCCGGAGGAATTGTTTCTTGCTCTTGTGCTGATGTTTCCATTTCGCCTTGCAAAATCTTTGGCAAACACTGTCTTCTATTTCTTTGAAAAGATGCAAACCCCACCTGTGCATCAGGTGACAAGGTTTTCACTCTACTCTAAACTTCCTCATAAGACTTAGCATTTCTAAAAATATCATCATAAAATGAAACTTCATGTTCATATGCTTTCAACCCACACTGTGTGACATGCCGATTGATTATTTGATATGGGTCATGTTTCCTGTGTTCTATATCCACTAATTTCACTTCACTCAATGATTCAACTTCTGAATTAGAATGACATATGTTTAATAAAACAAATTTCCCTAGATAAACCGGAAAAGATGGCCATGCCTTCTTCTATTGAGCTTTTAATTCTAGCCCAATGCCACCATTTACCAACTAATAAGCTACTTCTCTATATATTAACCTGTCTGGTAAAATTTTGGGTAGTGCATGAGGCGGAATAGAACAACCATAAACTCTCACATATGAAAAATTTTCTTCAATGAACCAGTCAGCAACTGATTTAAGGTTTTCTATTATGGTATTGGAAATGCGAGGAGGTTCGCATCTGAAGAAAATTCTGTGTAGAGGAATAATTACATAATGGAAAATCTCATAAAAATTATTTTTAGCATTTTCTTCCCACAGAGCTGAATGGTACTTATGAACAGGCTCTGTACAAGAAGTATTCCAACTCCAATTCATTAATGGGAAAGGAGTCCTAAAGCAAATAACATCCATTATATAGGCTGACATATAAAAGGCCACTGTCTGTCCCTTTGACCTAACTGTTTTGTAATTCATGACTTCTGAAATGATGTTGTCTGATAAAATTTTATGTCAATTGAAACTGCGCCCCTCTGAAACTTCCTCTAAGAAAGGTGTCCAGTCTGCATTAAAATGAAAAGGATCATTTCTCCCAAAAAGTCTACACAACATCATTGCTAAATACACCATATATTCATTTAGGGAAGCTGTGGCATAAATTCCAAGTTCATTAGCCCTAAACTTGTTTTCATCTCTGGCCCATCCTCTTATCATGTTAGGGTATGTTTGGCCACCTTCAACATACTCTTTTTGTTGAAATGCAGCTACAAATTCAGAATTAAAAGTGTGCCTATAATTGGGCAAGAGCTTATACATTACTTGGATATGTTCGGGCCTGAATGAGCCGATAATAGCTCCTTGCTCATTCAGAATACTTCTGGTTGGAACATCCACTTTATCCAGTGCCCAGGCAACCATATCAGTATATGAAACCAGTCTCGGACGTGCAACAACATTATGAAGCCCAGTCTCGATGATATCTCGGAGATGATTGTCCGCACCATTATCCGCATATTTAAGTTCATCTTCCATTTTTTCTGCAATTGCAGCCCATGATTTGACCGAGTGTACTACCCCAGCTGTAGTAGTGTCTGAAATAATATCGCCTTCTGGTTGCTCTTCAGTTTTATTTGAAGCCTTTTTGGGCGCCATAGCTCTGTGTTCACTTGAATACCTGTAACAGAGAAGAATTTAGCATCGAAATAGTAATGTAAACGTTTCAAAATTTATTTCGAATATATCATAAAATCATCGAGATTTGTACCTCTGTTATGAAATAAATGCAAAAGATATTTCCGATAATATGCATTTAATGTTTGTACCTGAGTTTTTTCAATATTTTCAAATATGATAGAAACATACTAAATTGAAAAATTGTCGCATTAAAGATCATTTATCAAAAATTTAACCTTAAACATTGTTTCTAAGGGTGATTAATTAGCGTTAATCTTGTTTTAAATTTGAAAACACTCTTATCTGGGTTTCAGAACTTTCGATGTCAAGGAAATAAGTCATTGAAGAACCCTGATCGTTGAAATCGTGATATATCATTTAAGTCAAAACCTTTTTTATTATCTTAATTAATCTATATTACCTTTTTCAGGATTTCATTAATCAAGAAATCGGAAATCGGGAAATCGGGGATCGAGAAATCGAGAAATCCAATGTCATGAAACTTATGCTCGTGAAACCGTGAACTCCGATATCCCGATATGATTATTTACTCTTAATCATGCTTATCAGTAATTATATTAATTACAAATCTCACTTAAGGATTAACTGAAATCGGGGATCGGGAAATCGGGAAATACGATGGCAAGTTTCTTTGTTCTCACAAAATCGCGAATCCCAATTTTGCGATGAGATTAACTTAAAGTTTTAAACCCTTTTTAAATCTGACTTAAGTAAATAATGTTTTTATTAAGGATTAATGTATCGGGAAATCGGGGATCGGGATTTTGCTATTTAATTTGTGTTGAACATTGTTATTTCAAAACTTCGAATCCCGATATCCCGATGTGAATTTAACATTTCTTAAGTTTTAACATTACTGTTCATTTAAAAGATCATTTGAAAAAGTATTTGGAATATATGTTCTTTTAGATTTTAATCATTCTTTATCCAAAAAGGAACCATTAAGGCATTTCAAATTCGTTGGAGATGAAAATTTTTTTCTTTAAAAAATTTATAAAATGTAAAGGCTCAAAGATACAATTTTTTTTTATCCTTAAGGTCAAAAAATCAAGGTCTATTTCAACATAGGCTCCAACTGGGGACCTCGTCTCCCTGCGAGACGAGGAGAACATGCAGACTCAGTGCCTACATTGGGTAATGGGGTCAAAATTTTATCTCTGATAAACTGATCAAGGAGTAAGAAAAGAGAATATATACAGTCTTTGAAAAACCTTTTTAAAAACTTATCACTTATTGAAATTCAATTATGGTCTTCTTCAAAAAAAAATTTCTCCTCATTCCCAAATTGAGTTAATATTGAGATGGTTAGAACAATCTTTATAAGCTCAATGGATTATTAAACATTTCAGCTTGCATCAATCAAAACAAAATTCAACAATTTAAAACTGGGAAGCTCTATTTGACTTAAGACGAATATCCAGTTTTTTGAAAAATTGATAACTAGAATAGAGTTATAGATAAGTGTGGCAACCTTACAGATACCTCAGACATTGCTTCACTACCAGTAGGCCTGTTCAGTACCCCGGTGAAGTTATTTGTCCCTTTTTACTGAATTTCCTTTCGCCGCTTCGAATGCTAATTTTATGTTTAGACATTGCTTCACTGCCAGCAGGCCTGTTCAGTACCCCAGTGAAGTTATCTATTTTATATTTTCAGATGAGGGCAATCATTTAAATGAATTTCCTTTCATCGTCTGTAGGACTAGATGGGGGCAATCAATTATGAATTTCCTTTCACCATCTGTCTTATTTTTAGCTCAGGCTTACGAAGAGGGGGCAATCAGTGATACTTAATATATCAGAGTTGGTGATCTGTGTAAAATTTTATAATCAAGGTTTGTCAACTTGTTTTGATTAATCTAGGTCATTTTTTCTCAACCTTCAAAACTTTCTAAGACTGTAGAGAAAAAGGGAAAACATTTTCAAGGGATCTTCTTTTGAGCAAGCTAAAAAGTTCAATACAAACTGTTAAACAACTTAAGATATACAAATTTAATCTCAAACTTAACCATTTTTAGTCAAAGAGAAAAAGATGAATATTGACCTATCTGAATTCAATCATTTGATAAATTTCAAATTCAATACAAAATCTCTTCAACTTTCAGGCACATGGCTCAATATCCAAAACTTTACTTCAGAATACTCTTATATTAATTTGTTGAACTCATGTACAAAACATGCAGAAGGCATGTATTTACAGACTTGAGATATAACTGCACAGGAAAGCAAGGCATTTAGTCTTATGTCTTCGAAGATACGAAGATTAGACAGGCTCATGGCCGACTGCCCAGGCATAAACTATCTCAGAGACACCAAATTATTTTTTATTTATTTATTTATTTATTTTTACTTTTTAACAAAATAAATTTTTAACAATTTGAGAAAGAAACCTGTATGTACAAATTTATTTTATTTTATTTTAATTTTTATTTATTTATATATATATAACAAAGTTTTTATTTTTTATTTTTATTTTTATTCCATGTAATGCTTTAAGAATCGTGCATTAACAGGGGCACTTAGGATCTTACCATCTAAATTTTCCACTAGAAAAGAGTTTTTACCTTCATAAGATGATATTTTAAAAGGTCCATACCAGATGTGATCAAATTTACCGTTTTTACCCAAATCTTCCTTTCGAGCATCCCACCTTAGAACTATATCTCCTGGAAGAAAGTTTTTGTTCTTGGCCTTGCGATCAAATAGCAGCTTCATATTATCCTGGTACTTTTGTAGCTTTTCGTCTATTACATCCCTGTGCTGCTGGACTTCAATTAATTGGTTTATTCTTTTGGTGAGAGGATTTGGCTCTTCCTTCTCATCCTACCACAACTTCATTACAGGAAGTGCTAAGTTTATGGGTAAAACCACATCTGTACCATAAACCATTTTAAAAGGTGAGGTACCAATAGATTTCTTCGTTCCTATTCGATTTGACCATAAAGCATACTTTAAATGTAAGTGCCAAGATCTTTTATTTTCTTTTAAGACTTTCTTAATTATGTTGATCAAACTCTTATTAGAAGATTCAGCCAAACCGTTTCCTTGTGGATAATATGCTGTGGAATGTCCTAGTACAATGTTATATTTTTGACAGAAACTAATCATTGCCATTGACTTGAAAGCTTGAGAATTATCTGTTACTATTTTTCTAGGACATCCAAATCTTGCCAATATATTCTCTTCCAAAAATTCTATAACCAATAAGTCAGTGGCTTTCCTGGTAGGAATAGCCTCCACCCACTTGGTGAAATAATCTGTGGCAGTGAGAATCGACCTATGTTGGGCGCTTGAATGTGGATTTATCTCACCTATGAAATCAAGCCCCCATTGCTGGAAAGGTGCTTCTGTTTTGATTGGAACTAATGGCATAGCTGGTAACTTCTGCTTTCCAGTGAAAAATTGACAAGGGTTACAAGCCCTTACTTTAGCATTTACATCAAGGAACAACTTGGGCCAATAATAACCAGCCCTTAAAATTTTGTATGCTATTTCTCTACAGGCATGATGCCCTCCACAGACCCCTTCATGAAACTGATTGATGACTTCCTCTGTCTCTGATTCAACCAAGCAAACTAAGAGGAAACCAAGTGGGTCTTTCTAGTATAATTTTTTCTCAGAAATGCAATATTTAACTGCGTGTAATTTCAATGTTCTAGCTTTGGAAGATGACAATACATCTGCACATTTCAAAGTTAAAAGATATGTTACTATATCTCTATACCAATCAGATGAAATGAATTTGTCCTCAATCTTGTTTTCAATTATTTGATCATCAATTTCATTCATATCTATCCAACCTTCTTCCTCTTGAGTGCAGTTCATCCCAAGAGCCCGAAAATTAAATTTAGCTAGCAATCTAGCTAAACCTTGACCTTTAACTAATTTAGTTGGCTTGACCTCCAATTCAAATTCCTGAATTTTTGCAAGCCATCTACCCCTCTTACCGTCACTGTCTACTTGCACTAAGATATCCTTCACAGCGCTGGTAGGTACATATGCAATGATTTTGGAATGTAATACATACGTTCTAAAAGCCTTCAGTGCTTTAACCATTGCATAAGCTTGTTTCTGCATGATATTGTATTTAAGCTCAGCGTCTCAGAGACTCTTACTAAAAAAGGCGATGGGTTGCTCAAAACCCTCTTCATTCTTTTAGAGGAGAACAACAGCTAGTGTATGTTCTGAAGCAAATGAAAAAATGAAGAACTCCTTAAGATAGTCTGGACTTGCTAGTACTAGAGCTTCGCTTATAACTTTTTTAATGTGAGCAAAGGATGCCTTTGCTTCTGTTGTCCACTTAACTTCATTGTTCTTCCTGAGCATATCTGTTATAAGTTTAACAATTTCAACAAGATTAGGAACAAATCTTCTGAAAAAATTTATTTTTCCTAAAAAAGATTGAATCTCTTTAACATTTCTAGGAATAGCTAATGTTTCTATGGCCTCTACTCTTTTCGGATCAATTCTTATACCATCTCGGGATACTATATGGCCTAACAATTTGCCCTCTTGCATGGCGAAATGAGATTTTCTTGGATTTAATGAAAGACCATACTTACGACATTTTTCAAAAGTTTGTTTTAAATGAATAATGTGATCTTCATCTAATTTTGAAAACACAGTAAGGTCATCCAGATATATAACTACAAACTTATCTCTTTCGCTGACAAAGGCAGTATCCATTTCTCGTTGAAATGTGGCTCCTGCATTCATTAATCCAAATGGCATTTTATCATACATAAAAGTACCCCAAGGAGTGGTGAATGCAGTCTTTTCCTTATCATGTTCACTAACAGCAATTTGGTTATATCCTGAAAAACCATCAATCATGGACATCCTAGTAGCCCCTACTACGTTTTCTAGCACGTGATCCATTTTTGGTAGAGGATAGTTTTCTTTAAGAGAAGATTTATTTAAATTTCTAAAGTCAACACATAGTCTGATCTCTCCATTTTTCTTTTTCACTGGTACTAAATTTGCAACCCAATAAGAATATCTCAAAGGAACAATAATTTTAGCATCTAAAATTTTTTTAACTTCTTTCTCAATGATAGGTAATAAGATCGAGTTAAACTGTCTAAGTTTTTGCTTGAAAGGTTTGACACCTGGTTTAAGTGGTATTTTGTGTTCTATCACTGAGGTGTCATAAGTTTTCAAATCTTCGTATGACCATGCAAATACATCTTTATACTTTTTCAACAACTCTGTATATTTGTTTTTATTTTCTACTGACAAAAAATTAGATAACTTAACCATTTTGGGATTATCTACAGTTCCTATGTTACAGTCTTCAACCTCTTCTGGCTGAGGTTGTCAATTGGTTTTAGAAGGAATTTCATCTTTATTAAAGAGTCTTTCTAAAGGTATCATACCTTTGGGGATTTGATTATTTTTTAAAACAAGCATCCGGTGATCAGCTATTTTATCATGAAACTCCTTTACATATTCACCTTCCTGCATGATCCAAAAAGGATCATTTTGATTCTCCTGATCATTATATGTTTCTGAAAACTCGTCTAAAGATTCAAGAAACTTTCTAAGTTGTTCATCATATTCAAAAACTTGCCAATGCTGTACATTATCGAGTATGGAAGGTCGATGTCTCATTTGAATATGGTATTTTAAATTAAAAGACGTTGGGGGGCTAAACGTTGAAGCAGCTTTAGCTAAGGCACCGGCCTGTTGGTTTTCGGATCTAGGGAAAAAATGGAAATTCACGGAAGTGAAAAAATTCTCAACTAAATCCCATACACAGTTTCTTTAAGTCCTTAATCTAAGATGTTTTTCTTGATATTGTCGGTTTACTTGTCTTATGATTAATTCAACATCACCGAAAACTTCAATATTTTTAATTTTCATTTTTCTTCCAGCTTCTAAACCAAGTACCAAAGCCTCATATTCACATACATTATTTGTATAGTCTATATACCACTGGAGCCTATAAGAAAAAGGTATTACAAATTTATCATCAGGGGCAATAAGGAGTACTCCAGCCCCAGCTCCGAGATAAGAAGAAGCTCCATCAAAAAACATTTTCCATGTACCAGTATTATATACATTTTCTTTTATTTCATTTTTTTGAACTTTTTCTTCTGTATCTTTATCATCTACATCTATCTCAAAATCATCATCTAACGATAAAATACAGTTTCCTAAATCTTGATCTGCGATATACACTGGGTGATTTTTAGGATTTTTTGGGTCACTCACAGTGAACGCCATCCGAGTTTCCATGTATAAATGAGTAAATTGTCCTCCAAAAACAGGGATAGTAGCGTATGTCATATCTAACTGGATGGATCCTCCAAGTTTAGCACGCCATGATCTAGATAGTAGCATTCCATATTTTGGTGGAATATCTGCAACTACCACATCCATAAGAATGCTTTTAGAGGGTATTTGAGCCAAGTTGACTATTAGGTCTTTAATCTTCCCTATACATTTAACCCTCCTAGAATCAAAAGAATACAAATCACCATAGGGTCTAGTAATTTCGAGACCAAGTTTATCCATTATTGCTTTAGGCATGACATTATGTGAAGCTCCAGAATCTAACATACAGTTGTGTAAAAGGTTGTCAAAAATAGTAAGTGTGATATAAAAAGGAGCTACTGTATCTTTTTCCCCTTCTATGTGTGGATCGAAAACTATGATAGGTTTATCATCTTCTAAGTTAATTGTGTCAGCTTGACTTTCCTTTTCAGAAAAATTGATCATTTTAGCTATTTTTTTTCGGTATACTGGATTTTTGGATAATTCGACAAGAGGGATAGGAATCTTGATCTTGCTTATTTCGTTTTCTAAGTTAAAACTTCCTATGGCCTTGTCATTTTCAATATGTGGGGCTTCCATAACCTTTTTCTCAACTTTACGCTGTGGTGTAACTTTATTTTCTTTTATCGGAGTTTGAGTATTTACAGGGGTATTTTCTATTGGCTCTAACTGTACAGGGTTATCTGTTGTATTTCTTTTTGCAGACTGTTTATCTGCAACTTTTGGGTTTTCCTCATTAGTATCATTTCTAAGAAAAACCTTTTTCGTTTGAACATTAGGAAGATTTTTATTTCTCGATCTCAGATTATATCTTCCCTGCAAATCAGCAATAATGTCATCTGCAACATTTTGATATGTATGATCATCAGTTGCATTATTGTTAACTGTATCTTCTGATTTACTTTCCTTATTCAACGATGCTTCATAATCTTGTCTAGATAAATAAGGATACCTATTATCATCATCAAGACAATGAATATCTTCGTCCAACTCTTCAAATTCACAAAAATCTTCTTCTCCAATATAATCTTCAGTGTTAAAAGGTGCTTGAACTTTTTGATCTTCATTTTTTATCGTTTTATATGGTCCTTGTGGCTCAGGATTTTTTCGGAAATCCTTTCTGGGAAAATTATCCCTTCTAGGTTTTTCTAATTCCATTTTTGAAATTTTGTTGGAGAGTTGTTGGATGACCCTATCCATCTCATCTATTCTATCTCCAATAGATTTTCCTTACCCTGAAGGTCCACCTTGTTCTTTAAATTTTTTATTTTCTTTATTTACATTTTCTGTCTTTGCTTTGAGCTTTCCTGATGCCATCATATTAGATTCAATTTCTATTGCATCATCTTGAATTTTAGGGAGATCTAATGATCATCTCTCCCTCAATAGTAAAGCAAAGTCAGGATCAAAAGAACCAACATAGGTTACTTTAGTTGAAGGTTGTGAAGGATTCACTTCAGCTGGAATTTTATTATATAATTTATTAAATCTTTGTGTAAATTCCAACACTGACTCAGAATTTTTCTTTTTTAGGGCTCCGAATTCTGTTAGGTAGTAGAGGTGATATTTTCTCTCACCCCATTGTCTGATAAAGACACTCTCCAGCTCTTCATAATATCTTAACGACCCAGCTGGTAAGGATCAAAACCAAGTTCTTACTTGTCCTTCAAAGGTTTGAACAAGTAATCTGGAATAAACATCTTCATGTTCTATTCCAAGTATATCTGCAAATTGATCGAAAAAATTGATATGTTCTTGTGCAGTTAGATCACCCTCCCCAGTAAATTTAGGGAGGCTCTTCTTATAATTTTCCGGAAGATCATGAAGAGGGGCAGGAAGAACTAGGGGAGCGTACCTAGCAGCCACTTTGGAAAAAATCACAGGAACTGGTATTTGATTCCCCTCACCTCCCCCACCTCCTCCACCTCCTCCAACATTTTGTCCCACCATGGTTAGGTTTGGAACTGAACTTGGGACAGTGTGTGGAGAAGATTCTTGGAAGACAGGAGACGAAACTTTGGGAAAAGAAAAAGTGTCAAAAGAGGGTGGAAGCAACAGTGATCGTTCAAAAGATTTAGATGAATTTGATTTTGTAAAATTAGACTGATCTGTAGTATAATTTGATAAAAGGGTTTGTTTAAATGATTTTCTTGATTTTAAGATTTTTTCCAGATTCGAGACTGGCAAGGTTTGTTTGGTATCCGGGTTTTTCCTGGTATTTTTACGGCTACTAGCCAGTTTATTTAACGTGGAGTCGCCAAGTGAAAGATGATTAGCCTTATAAAGTTTTATGCTCTTGTTCACCATCAACAACAAAAATTGTCAATGTCGTTTTTTCCCAGGGAAATAATTCGTTACTTCGTTCCACGGCAACGACGCCAAAAAGATGGTGTTCCTGGGTTTGTGTTTTAAGGCTATAAAACACACTGTCAAGGCATCTGACTAAAGATTTTTATGATAATACTTTTAAAACAAAGAAACAAAGAAAGGCTAGATCAGATTCAGTTTCTCAACTGTCTCTGTCTTGCTTCCCATTGTTCCTGGATGCTTATGTCACGTTCGATTGCAGCCGACGATCTTTCTAACTCAGTCCTATTTGTTGCAGTTTGTAAGATAGTGTTAAATAGGTTTAAGGCAATGTTGGTTTGATCCTGAAGACCAGGTTCTACGTTAGGTTGTCTGCCGTTAGGAACTGTCATGGGTGACAGGATTTTAAATTTTATAAAAGGGGTTTTTTATAAATTGATTACTTCAGACTTTCAGAAAAGATATTAATGAAACAAATTTAAAATCTAAAACAGTAATGTAAAGACACAATCAAGGCTGTTTCCTGGTTTTGTGACAATTTTGAAATTGTAAACAATAAAACACAACAGAGAGAAATATAAGGATTTTATCTGGAAAAAATATTATATTTCAATTAAAAATAATGAAAGAGACACAGAATTTCTAACAAAGAGAAATATTAAGGAACATAAGATCACAGGTCTTAAAATCACTAAAGTAATTTCAGAGGAAAACCTGTAACACATTCAACATCCAAACCAATCTGCAACAATAAACAACAATTGCATATAATTTCAAATTGATTTACTTGCTAGAAACACACATTAAGAAGAAGATTTAACAAATGATGATAGACAGGGGAAGAAACATAGTCACGAAATTGCAGGATTCAGAATCTTGTTGTGATTTATATTCCGATAAACTTCAAATCTGATAGTACAAAATTGGCTTTTTCCAAAATTTCTGAAGCCCTGTTTCAGCCTCTTGAAATTATATTATACATTTTTGTCAAAACTTTCCATTGGTAACTAACCAACTTCCTAATCTTTCGGTTGCGTAAACTAATGTCAACCGTTTACAATTTATTTCAAAATTCTAAAAATAGAAATATTTACAAAGTTTTAACTTTGAGTTGAAGAACTTTCTTTATCTTCTTCGACTTCTTGAACATGTTTTTCTAAAAAGTTCACCAAGGCTTTGGGAGCCTCTAGTACTTCGTTTGCTTCAAAAGAAAAGAAACTTTTTTGTATGCCTGGTAACTGGGTTGCAATTGTTTTCTCTGTGGACTTAACTTTTTCCAATTTTGAACTGGAAGCTATCATCCACTTCTCTATTTCTACCATATTGACCATTTTGATATTTGAGATTTCCGCTTTCTTTCCTTCAAGTTCTTCTTTTGTTTTCAGTTGATACCTGTTAATGTTGATTTCTCCTAATAACTCTGAAAAGTCATCTGTCCTACTGTGTACTGAATCTTTTTCAATGAAATCAAAGATCTTTTGACAATCTTCATTGACCCCTTTTGTAATTCTTTTATATACTTCCAATTTAGTTTCCCAAACCTTTATCATTACATCTCCCTTCAACTGCTCTGAAATAGATAACTTTTGTGATTTTCCAGCTTCTTCTTTTTGTAAATAAGTTATTATCTTTTGGAAAGAATTTCTTGCTGCTTTTGCTTCTCTTTCTTTTTGCACTGCCTTGTCCATAGATCTCTTAGATTCTTGAAAATAATTCTGGATGATTTCCAGATTACAAAATACCTTCTGTTGTTCTTCCTCAATATTTGTATATATTTCTGATGCTTTAGTCTTGAAATGATCTATTTCAATCACTTGATTAGTAATTGAAATGATTTTATCTTGCAGAGATTTATTTTCATTACCCAGTTTCTGCATTGGTTCCTAAGTAACCTGTATCATGTTTTTTGCTTCATCCAAATTTTCATTTAGCTTTTGGATTTCCTGGATGTCTTTGAGTCTAGCTTGCTCAAGACCTTTTTGTATTCCCTAGCCGATAATTTTTTCATTTTCCTTTAACCTGTCCTGCAGTTGTGTAATTTCCCGATCCTTTTGCTGTATCATAGTGCTTAAATTTCCTACAGAGTACATATTGGCTGATGCTATAGCCCCCATAGTTCCTTCTAACTCTATAGAAAATTCACCTTCATTCAACTTCTTTCCATCAATAATAATTTTATGTTTTTTGACTGTTCTTTCTCCTAGAGGATGTAATTCCTTCTTCAACATAGCTCTTCGTTTTTTACTGAAAAAATAATCCGATGAAGGTATTTCATCTCTACTGATGGGTTCTAAGTCACTTACGTATAGAACTCCTTCGTGAGGGGTTCTGAAAGTAGCCTGCAGTGGGGTTAATGCTGTAATGGGACTCCCAAGTGTCAAGCGAAATATATGTTGTTATAATAACGTTGTAGTACTTGCCCAACCATTTAATTGTCAACCCGGGGTACGTAGACTGACGAAGCACACGCACTGTATATGCAGGACTGAAGTAGAACTAATCTAATCTAATCTATGTTGCTGAAATCAAACTGATCTATGAAAGCATTGAAACACTAACTAGGAAAGCATGAAATTGCCTAAGGGAAATACAACATGTGAAGAGTTAACAACAATGAGCTCATACAATATATCAATCTCAAATCATATTGCAATAGTCAAATGACAAAACATGAAAGAATAACAAAGCTAAGAATTCCCTTCCTTCATCAAAAGCTAATCATTGAATCCTAATTCTCTAATTGTCTAATTCTAATTGAATCTCATGAAGAGAGAGCACTCTCTTATATACATGAAGGAGATAACCATCTCATAATTGCAGATCCACTATTCTCTCAACCACTCTCAACTACTTTCCCATTATTACAATATATGATCCCTTCAAATCCTCACACATATCTCTCATATATCTTAGATAAGATATTCTAACCAAATCTCCATGATCTTCTCCTTGAAAAGAGGCTTGAATAATTATCTCCTTTGGAATGATGGAAGAGATATTCGAGAAGTCTCTTTGAATTAATCATCCACATATTCCTACATATTACAAAGCTCACACATAATTGAGATATATATGAAAACATGTATATTTTCTAATATTTAATCATAAATTCACTTTTAATACTAAAATGAATAAAGTGGAAAATAATGATGTGAAACCCAAATGTATTTATGAAAATGGTATGACGAAGGTTTAATTGGGCGATGAAATGTAAGGAATAATGAAGGGAAAGGTGGATGAAAATACGACATTTCTGAGTCCCAACACCAAGTTTCTATGAATCTGTTCCCCCAACATTTTCTGGAATATCATCAAGGTTTATT
>CBVK0100240336.1:0-13557 GCA_900067695.1 Picea abies | reverse complement strand
AACTATCCTAGATTGAACATTTGGGCATGTGTGGGCCCGTTACAAACCTTTAAACTCTCCTAGTTTTTTGATCTAAGAAAGCAGAATTTCAACCACTATCCTACTTTTGTGACATGTGGGCATGTATGGGCCCATTACAAATTTAAGATATGTTTGAAAAATGAAACTAAGAGGGGTCCCCAAAAGGGCCTTTGTCCTCTCCTAAAGGTTTTGAAATTTTTGTTTTAACGGAGATGAGATTGTTTTCGCAATCCTTTTCTGATTCTCAAGATCGCTTGATGGTGCAAGAGAAGAGCATACTCAAGATTGTTATTTCAATTTCTAGTCCCAAATGTGAGTTAGGTGTGATTAAGTATGATTGTCCAACTTAGATTATAAATCAAAGCAAGCCATCCAAGTGGCAAAAAGAAAATAAGGGAAAATGATTTTTATCCACCTAAGTGCCTATGTTTGTTTGATTATCCCCTTTATAAGTTGAGGGGTCTAAGTGGTGCAGTATTTAGAGCATGCATATCATCATTGTTAAGAAGGAAAATGATTTTCCCCACATCCAAGACCTTACAATGTAATTTTTAGTTCAGATGAGCGGCCTCTAGTGTGGACAGAGGCGCATATGGCGCCTGCGCGCTGACAGAATTAAGAGAAAAAGCACATGCGTGCAGTCAGAAACTGTTGTGCAGGCGCATGTGCGCACGATGAACATCTGTGGGATGGAATAACCACGCGCCTGTGACAAACAGCCGAGAAGAAAAATCTGTATGGATTTCTCCCAATTCTCTTGTGAATTGACTGGTTAGCAGGTCGGCAGAGGCCGGTTTGTGAACCTGCAAGTTAATGAAATCAAAAGGAAAGCAAAATGAACCCAAATGAGGGAGGAATTGATACCTTCTCCCCAGTATGGTCGCCAATCTATTTGCACCCAATTCGTCACTTGGTGAGCAAATAAAGGGTGCTTACATGCCCAGTTGGGTCTTGCTAGGCATGACAATTGTAGAGGAAAGAGTTAGAAAAAGAACAACAAAACTGTAAACAAGAATTAAATTAAAACAAACTAAATCTATGAGCATATGGAAAAAGAAATAGCAAACACAATAGACCAATATCACCAATGTTTTTAGGTTGATCAATTGATGAAATCCAAAGCACAATGAAGAAAGGGAACTGTGGTTCCTTCTTCCTCCAAAGGAAGTCTCTTGAGGCCCTCACAAACTTTCTCTCCTTACAATAAGAAAATGAGAATGATGGTGAAAGAACTCAAAGCATATCCACTCAAGAGAGAGGTGGATAGCTCAATGAAATGGTGCTAATGTGTAATTTCCAAGGAGTGAGTCCTTAAAACAATCTAAGCAGCATAACATTACATGAAATTCCTTGAGAAAATGATGTTTCTTCATGGCTTTTTATAGCATAGCATTGGGTGATTATGTAACTCCTTTGAGGTGTGAAAAGGGGCTCTTTAGGGCTCAATTATGTCTTTGACCAGCCTACCATGCGGATTCAGGTCAGATTTGATGGTCAAATCAGGTTGGGAGCTAGTCCATAAGTGGTTGGGAGGCCAACCAATTCAATAAATGCGTCGTTTAGCAGGTGCACGGGTTTTTGCACTAACAGTCGCACGTCGAGCGCGCATGCGCTAATGGCACGTTTCTCTAATGCGCATGTGCGTGCACACCAAACTCCTGTAAAGAGCCCTTCAATTTTTGGTTACTTTGTATAGTTTTTGACCCTTTTGCAATGCTGTGAAATTAATCTAGTGTCATGAATGACTTCATTACTGTTTTGATGATGCTGAGTTCTTATCGCCATGTGCAAACGAAATTTTAGTGATAACAGTTGTTACCGTCATTCTTGTTATACTTCTTCTAATATACTCTCTAGGTATTCAACAATTGTCGAATGCCACCAACCTTCCTTTGGTTCATAAACTTATTTGGCATATCTTTGGGCAGGAATATGTCATCCAAATGTTCAAAGGAAAGCACCTTTGTTGTGATATCAATATTGTTGAAACACCTCATAGTTTCTAAAGAAACCTTTTACAGGAACACATTCCACATATGTGATTTTATCTCCAACATCATGCAATTGATATTGTATTTCTTTGAATAAATCAATATATTAGGAAACACATTCTCCATCTTCCATTATATAAGAATTTAGTTTTATTCTAAGAAACATCTATTGGACACACCGACCACACTGAGAGGGGGGGTGAATTAGTGTCAGACTCTTTTTAAAACTTCCCTTTCACAAAAATACTTAGTTTGCAATCACCATTTACTCATTACTTATTGTTTCCATTTATAACCAATTAAATGTGAACATACATCAACAACATATACCAGCAACATATATCATCAATAAGACATCATCACAAGGAACACAAAGAACACAAGATATATGTACAATTTCCTTTTATTACGGACTACAATCCTTGGTTTATCAACAACAACTGAATAGAGTTACAACTCCATAAGAGCACCATCTCTACAATGAAAGACTCAACTTAAACAACTCAGCACCAACTGAGAAGAGTAATCAATCCTCAACAGATACCAATATGTCAACAGGTATGCAACCTGTCAGTAGTGAAACACTTGTATGTACGCGCTCTGGCTTACTGCAACCCTCCGTCACATTCACTTCTGTCTATCACTATTTAATCTGTACCATAACAAATATCAACACATCCATACTCTCTAACAACATACTCATGCTCCTCAACCATGTACAATATCAATGCTACTCAACCATAAGTAACCAATATACTATAGCAACCATATTAGTATTGAAACATAAGAGTGATGCTCACTCTATCAATCAATCAACATAATCATATCACAACATCCATAACAAGAATGCCTCAAGCATTCACCATACAATAAGAAAGAATATCCATCAAGACAAATATGTAACCATACCAGAGATTTTATGGCAGATCTAAGCCCATAGATTGCAGATCTGAAACTTGTTTCGGACTTCAAGAACCTGGCATCAACTCACACTCAAGTCTCCATTGGCATCCATGAGAACTTGCAATCCCTCTCTTAATCAGAATAGATATTCAAACTATGCTCAACAGATGATTTTCCCAAGAGACCATTGCTTCTTATTTATACTCTCCAAGTAGCTTCCTTAGAAGCATCTTCTAGGCCACTTTGTCCACATAGCCACTTTGTCCACATAGTCACCTATTTCCAACTTTGCCCAATTTTCCACTTGTCCATGTATCCAATAGTCGCTTGACCACTTAACCCATTGTCCTCTTTTAGGGTTAACCTTCTTATAACCACTTTACATAATTAGAAAGTTCTTCATTTACTTAATTATTTAAATAATCATCCTCGACTTTCTCACTTCACTTTATTATCTAAATAATCCTCTTTGATTTTGTCACTTCACTTTAATATTTAAATAATCATCTTTGACTTTGTCACTTTATTATTTAAATAATCATCTTTGACTTTGTCACTTTATTATTTAAATAATCCTCCTTGACTTTGTCACTTCACTTTATTATTTAAATAATCCTCTTTGATTTTGTCACTTCACTTTGTTATTTAAATAATCCTCTTTGACTTTGTCACTTCAGTTTATTATTTAAATAATCCTCCTTGACTTTGTCACTTCACTCTAAATAATTCTCTTTGACTTTTTCACTTCAGTTTATTATTTAAATAATCCTCCTTGACTTTGTCACTTCACTTTAAATAATCCTCTTTGACTTTGTCACTTCACTTTATTATTTAAATAATCCTCTTTGATTTTGTCACTTCACTTTATTATTTAAATAATATTTTTTTGCTTTGTCACTTCACTTTATTATTTAAATAATCCTCCTTTCCAAAAACTTTGACTTCTTTGACCTTTTGGGGCTTCAAGCCAACATATGAGGATCCTTTAACTTCGTAAGCCCATAACTCTCAAACCGTGAGGAGTTATGTGACATTCCACATACCACCGAAAATTACTTGACAAAAACTATCCATCTAGGACATCTTCACTAAGAAATTCACTGATCTTCATCTCATTATTCCATGATTAAGCATTGGTTATTTGACCATACTTCTAGGCTAACTCAACCGCAAAGCGTCTTCCCGTGAGGAATTTCACCATAAGGGGACCACTTTGGAGTTCACCGCAAAGCATCTTCCCATGAGGTATTTCACAATAAGGGGATCAATTTGGAGTTCATCCATTTGTATAACCATGACAAGACAATAACCACTTTGGATTTCATCGCAAAGCGTCTTCTGTTGAGGGCTTTCACCATAAGGGGACCACTTTCGAATTCATCCATTTGTACAAGCATGACAAGAAAATAATGAGTCATCTTTACATCAATCCAACTATGAATCTTATATCAATGACAAATCATTGAACCATGTACATCTATGCATACGACTATGACTCCTCTTGACATCAATCCATTGACATCAAGGTCAATACATGATTCATCAATCACTACATTAGTATATTATGACAAGACATTGTTCCTTTGACATCAATCCTTTGGCATCAATGACAACATGATCCAATAATCCCCCCCCCCCTAGCATTGATGGAAATACCAAGATTGATGTCAACACCAATCATTGATGGAAACATGTAGAGAAGACATTGCTCTACATCAATAGGCATCTCAAACACATCAATGTGACTATCTCTCCCCCTTTGACATCAATGGAAAAGGGTCATTCTCCCCTTGGGGTTGCTCCCCCTACCTGAACTCTCCTTGGGGTTTCTCCCCCTATCTGAATTCCTTTGGTCTTCCTCTGAATAATATCTCCCCTTTTTAACATGGGATATCACTATGATGTAATGATGAATATATATAGCTAATGCTCCCCCTGTGGCCATCGCTCCCCCTGGAACTATGCCTCTATGCTCTTTCTCCAAGTATAGGTATATTTTTCAAGTATTTATCTTTGCATATCATAAATCTCTCCTCCTGCAATCATGGGAAGACGAATGCACCCCCCTATGGGTATGTCTTCCCCTATCTTCTATGCAATATAAACAATATTCTACCACTGCAATATGCTTCTAGTGCAAATGCTACTTCTCAACCGGAACATATATCAACTACTCTTTTTATGATGATCCTTGGACCAGTCCATGCATCAAAATCATGCCATGCCATACATTATGAATAAAAATATATATCAACAATGAATAGAGAATCATGAACAAAACATCAACCAAGTACATCCTGTGTCAACCATGCACAATACCCATGTACATCAACCATGTACATCAATACCATATCATATGCCATAAGATATCATCAATGGAGTGCATCAACCATATGCCTCTACCAACATCCCAACCATGTGCCTCAACAAAAAAGTGTCTCAATCCACACTTTAAATCTAGTACCATGCATCTAAGATAGTATTTCAAAACTCAACCATATATCACCAACAACAATTATCTATGCTAACATGTAATCATGAAAGCCTGTAACAAACCATGTTAGACCCTGCAACACAGAGTTATACCATCATACCATGTTACAACTCATATGCATAGCCCTTTTCCCAAGGATTATTACCGCAGATATGCGACCTACTGTACATACATCTCGCGTATGTACGTGACCTATTCATAGGTCATCTTATGTATGTACACAATTGTTACCATTGTAACCTGTGTATGCTTTTGAAGATGACAAACTTGAGCTTCCCTTAAGGCTATCATTATGTTCTGACTGTTCAGTTTTCTTCACCCACTTCTGAAGGTGTCCCAACTTTTCAGAACTTGAGCTTTGAGCTTCCATATTTTCAAAAATGTCTTCCTTCCTAACTTCATGCCTTCTTCTAGTCATGCTATATGAAGTCCTCATCATGGAATTTTTTCTTGTGTTCCAACAATCCTGGGATTTGTGGCCAAGTCCACTATAGTTGTAGCCTCTCATGGTGTGAAAATGAGCATCAATATGTCCTACTTGATTACATCTCCAACACCTTAGGGTATTATGAAATATTTCACTATATTTACTTTCATAATATCTTCATTCCAAAGCTTTGTGACCATATTCATTACATGAGTAACATTGACCATGAAAAACATTTGCATACCTTTGATTTGATGTCCATCTTGAAGGTGTCTCTCTTCTTTGAGGTGTAAAGATGTCGTCTTGATGTCTTCCTTTCTTTGTTCTTTTGAAACTTTCCTTGCCTTGTGTAGATGGTTGACTTGAAACATTATTTCCATATTTTGAGAGTGAGGGACTTACCTCATGCTTCTTTGAAGTGCTTGCTTCAACATGTGTAGCTTCCTTCTTGTATCCAAGACCTGATTTATCATTTGGTGATATTTGACTATCCAATATCTTATTCAATATTGTTGAGCTATTCAAGAATTTGTTTGACTTTTCTACTTTCTTTCTAAGATCAACAACTTCAGCTTCCAACTTATGACTCTTCATTTTGATTTACTTGATTCTTTAATAATTCCTCTACCCTTTTGGATTGTTGAATTTGGGTATTGAGATGAACACAAACTTCAAGGCTTTTTATAATCTCATCATATAGATTCCTATTATCTTCTATTTCATTCTTTAGTCTTTTGATCTCTTCTTCCTTTTCTTCTAATTGAGTCTTTTTACTTTCTTCTTGTTCCTTGAGAATTTCCTTTAATTTCAAGATATGCCTTTGATTCCTTTTAAGAAACCTTTTAGTGTTGTCAGAAATACAACTATATTCTATGTAACAATGGTCATATTTGTATTCAAATAGACCCCATTCAAATTTCCTTTTAAGCTATGATAGTTCTACTTCTACTTCTTCCATGGGATAACTATCATTTGAATATAAACAAACTATATCTAGATTTTCTTCTTCACTTGTAGAGAAATATTCAACATCATCACATTTTGAAATATTGCAATTAGGGGTTTTTGGAGATTCTTTACCTTCATTGATCTTGATGGAATTGTCTTTAGCATCTTCTTTCTTGCTTTGGTATGTCTCCTCTAGCTTTAGCCATAGATACTTGGAGGAAGCGCATTGTCCCATGCTCTCTTTAATAGAACATGAGAGTCCACTAAGAATGGTCTTGAGAGCCAATGCATTATTCTTCTTCTCTTCCCTTTGAGTTTCAAACTTTGACTTGTTCTTCAAAGGAACTGATCCACCAATAGCTACTTTCCAAACACCTGCTCCTATTTCCTTCAAATGCACCTTCATTTCTATTCTCCATGTAGAGTAGTTTTCCTCATCAAGGATTGGAACTTCATCATTCATTTGTGTGTCCATGGATATCCTCCAAGATTTTTAAGGATTATAGTGAAGGCCTACTCTAATACAAATTGTTGGACAAACCGACCACACTAAGAGGGGGGTGAATAAGTGTAGGGCTCCTTTTAAAACTTCCCTTTCACAACACTCGTTAGTTAGCAATCACCATTTAATCATTACTTATTTTTGTCATTTATAACTACTTAAATGTGAACATACATCAGCAACATATACCAACAACATATATCATCAATAATTCATTATCACAAGGAACACAAAGAACACAAGATGTATGTACAATTTCCTTTTATTATGGACTACAACTCTTAGGTTATCAACAACAAATGAATAGAGTTACAACTCCACAAGAGCACCAGCTCTACAATGAAAGACTCAGCTTACACAACTTAACACCAACTGAGAAGAGGAATCAATCCTCAATAGATACCAATTTGTCAATGGGTACGCAACTTGTCAGTAATGCAACACGGGTATGTATGCGCTCTAGCTTACTGCAGCCCTCAGTCACATTCACTTATGTCTATCACTATCCAATCTGTACCATAACCAATCTCAACACATCCATACTCTCCAACAACATACTCATGCTCCTCAACCATGTACAATATCAATTCTATTCAACCATAAGTAACCAATATACTATAGAGATCATATCAGTACTAAAACATAAGAGTGTTTCTCACTCACTCAATCAATCAACATAACCATATCACAACAGCCATACCAAGAATGCCTCAAGAATTCAGCATACAATAAGAAAGAATATCCATCAAGACAAATTTGTAATCATACCAAAGTATCTATGGAAGATCTGAGCCCATAAAATGCAGATCTGGAACTTGCTTCAGACTTCAAGAATCTGGCATCAGCTCACACTCAAGTCTCCATTGGTGTCCATGAGAACTTGCAATCCCTCTTAATCAGAATAGATCTTCAAGCTATGTTCAAGAGATGATTTTCACAAGAGACCCTTGATTCTTATTTATAATCTCCGAGTAGCTTCCTTAAAAGCATATTGTAGGCCACTTTGTCCACATAGTCACCTATGTCCAACTTTACCCAATTTTCCACTTGTCCATGTATCCAATAGCCACTTGACCACTTAACCCATTTTCCTCATTTTAGGGTTAACCTTCTTATAACCACTTTCCATAATTAGAAAGTTCTCCATTTACTTTATTATTTAAATAATCCTCCTTGACTTTCTCACTTCACTTTATTATTTAAATAATCCTCTTTTATTTTGTCACTTCACTTTAATATTTAAATAATCCTTTTTGACTTTGTCACTTTATTATTTAAATAATCCTCCTTGACTTTGTCACTTCACTTTATTATTTAAATAATCCTCTTTGATTTTGTCAATTCACTTTATTATTTAAATAATCATATTTGACTTTGTCACTTCACTTTATTATTTAAATTATCCTGCTTGACTTTTTCATTTCACTTTAAATAATCCTCTTTGACTTTGTCACTTCACTTTATCATTTAAATAATCCTCTTTGATTTTGTCACTTCACTTTATTATTTAAATAACTTTTTTTTACTTTGTCACTTCACTTTATTATTTAAATAATCCTCATCTGTAAGCAGTTTGACTTCTTTGACCTTTTGGGGCTTCAAGCCAGCATATGAGGGTCCTTCAACTTTGTAAGGAAATAACTCTCAAACCGTGAGGAGTTATGTGATGTGCCACATACCGCCGGAAATGGCTTGACAAGAACTATCCATCAAGGATAGTTTCACTGACAAATTCATTGATCTTCATCTCATTATTCCATAATTAAGCATGGATTCATTGACCATACTTCTCGGATAACTCAATCGGAAAGCATCTTCTGGTGAGGGATTTCACCATAAGGGTACCACTTTGGAGTTCACCACAAAGCATCTTCCCGTGAGGGATTTCACAATAAGGGGACCACTTTGGATTTCATCCATTTGTAAATCCATGACAAGATAATAACCACTTTGGAGTTCACCGCAAAGCATCTTCCCATGAGAGCTTTCACCATAAGGGGACCACTTTGGAGTTCATCCATTTGTACAACCATGACAAGATAATAACCACCTTGGATTTCACTACAAAGTGTCTTCCCATGAGGGCTTTCACCATAAGGGGACCACTTTGGAGTTCATCCATTTGTACAACCATGGCAAGACAATAATGAGTCATATTTACATCAATCCAACTATGCATCATATATCAATGACAACTCATTGATCCATCTTCATCTATGCATAAAACTATGACTCCTATTGACATCAATCCACTGACATCAAGGTCAATACATGATCCATCGATCACTACATCAATATACTATGACAAGACATTGTTCCTTTGACATCAATCCCTTGTCTTCAATGACAACATGATCCAACAACATCCACATTGATATGCCAGAGGATTCAAACAAACACTTTATCATGTCCCACATTCCTTTGTGGTATTACATCACTTTGCATGGACCATTGATGAAGATATCAAGTTTATGGATATGTCCATTTGGGACTTTTCATTCTCCTCCCAATTAGTTTCTTACCAAGATATATGGGTTACAGGTTAGACTCATCAATGTAACATCCCGCTCTTTCTCGCACTGAGAGAACTTATTCTTTGAGGACACTTGCATGCAAGTGATCGGGATTATTATACTATTGGGCATTTTCTTATGATTATGAGGCGTTATGGATTGATGGCATGTTACTCTATTGCATTGACATAAACAAGTGTTATTGACTCAATTTTCCCGAGTGTGCAAGATTTTGGACCTCGAGGATGCAGAGGCATCGATGAAACCCCTTGGACTCTGGATCGAGTCAGGGAGTGGACTATGGGGTTTGATTGTTCTATATATGACATATGTGCATCTGATTAGATGTTATGATTTTGGATTTTATTCTGACATGATTCATTGATGATGAAGGTTGACGATATCTTTCCAACCAAAATCACATATGGAGTAGAGGGGTCACGCAAGAATACTAGAGATGTTGAGGGAGAGGTGTGGACAACAACCCTGTCACATCCTGCTAGCACTCCTGTCGTGGCTCGAACTATAGGTTAACGACTACCTAGTTCGAGAAGACCCATGATGCCATGATGATAGACTGCGACAATTTCTCACGATGATTCTAATGGGCGCACAATAAGGCAGGGGAATTATTCCTTAGAGTCCCTTAGTCTCCCACAAGGTCATCTAGTGGAGTATTGACTCCAGGGGTTTTTTACGTCTACCAATTCAGTCAACAGGAGAGTGGCACCCTTGGAGCACGCAGTGCATCCTGAAGGGCACATCGCGCAAGAAAAACAGAAATAGGCGAGTGGCACCCTTGGAGCACGTAGTGCGTCCTGAAGGGCACATCGTGCAAGGGAAACAAAATGAGGCGAGTGGCACCCTTGGAGAACCTAGTGCATCCTGAAGGGCACATCGTGTTGTTAAATAATAAATGAATAAACCTAGATGGCCTTAGAACAAATAATGTGATGAGAAAGATTAAAAAACTATTTCCCTAATAAAATGTCACCCAACCTCGAAAATTAAAATCTAGGTAAGTGATACTTGTGATATATATATATAGATAGATAGATAGATAGATACATAGATACATAGATAGATAGATAGATAGATAGATAGATAGATATGCATATAAAAATAAAATAAAAATAAATAAACAATAATAATAATCATCATTAATCATGTGATGAGAAGGGGGTAAGAGATTCAATTAATTTATAAAAAACTCTTTTGGGGGATAAAATTTAAAAAAGGGGAAAAGAGGGAAATAATTATTTTATTACATATGGTAATTAAAAATTTATTAATTAAAAATAAAAAGGGGAAAAAGGTAATTTTCTACACTTGCCAATTTGAGTTTTAAATGAAAAGGGAAAGAGGGAAATTTAAAAGAATTACGAAACTATGAAAAAGAGGGAAACATAAAAAGAAAGGGAAATATATGGAAAAGGAAGAAAGACTAACTTAGTAAGGTATTTTTCATTTAAGACATTTCTAAATTGAACTCAACTAGTGAATTAGTAAGCGGGTAAGTCATTAAAATGTGTAAGGGAATGTTGTCATGTTTACAAGAAGAGTGTGTTTGTCATTGATGGAAAGAACAACATGGTATCGTTACAAGCAAGAAGAACACAGGTAGACAGCACAGGCAGAGTTCGCCTATCATTTGATGGAAAACAGTCTCAAAAGACATTGTGAGTCTAGACAGGAGGAGCCCGCAAATAGAGGACATATCTCGGGCATTATATTTGAGAGCGGGGACCAACCTTCATTGGATCGCGAAGAACCTGCACAATCTTTAAAGTGCAAGGTGAAGCAGGCTTACAAAATGATGAAAGCAGGAGGACCATCCATCTTCGGGCAAGACACGTAGCTATAGATCAACATTTCGCTGACTAAAAGGTTAAATGAAGGAGGGGCCTAACCTTCCAACTCGCGATACGCGAAATTGCGAAAAGATTTGAGACGTTGGATCAACAAGAAATGTTGACTATTGATTTGATATGGATCCATTTCGACATTTTGCAGATCAGGAATTCCATAGGAAGGAGTTTTTGGAACTCACGATATTACACGTAGCTATAGATCAACATTTCGCTGACTGAAAGGTCAAAGGAAGGAGGGGCCTAACCTTCTAACTCGTGATATGTGAAATTGTGAAAAGATTTGAGACATTGGATCAACAAGAAATATTGACCGTTGATCTGATATGGATCCATTTCGACATTTTGCAGATCAGGAATTCCATAGGAAGGAGTTGTTGGAACTCGCAATATGGAATTTCGGGAAATGATCCTCGTTGTTGGAGCAAGAGGACATGTGGTGAGTGATTGGGATTTCGCTAACTTGCAAATTAGGAAAGTCAAAGGCAGTGTTGAGGGACCTCGCTATATGCGAGGTCATGACATGATCACAGTCATTGGATCACATAATGTTGTGGATCGTTGATCTGTAGAGAGAAGTGCTCATTTGATTAAAAAGTGGTCATAACTCATGGTCACATTGTCGAGAGCTGGAGAGCAGAGCTAGAAAATCAAAGCTCCATTTCAGAGTTTGCGACATGGATATTCGAGACGACTCTTCACAGAATCCCCAAAACATGAATTGCGAAATGCATTTTCAGACTTGGCCCTTGGTCACCATCGGTGATCACGTGAATGGAAGGAGCTAGCGTAGCTAAGATCCATTCCAGGTACCTGGAATTAGAGGAGTCAAGGGACTCACTTGAGAATCCCCGAAGTGAGAAATCATGAAATTCACATTCGAATGGGGCTTTTGTCACACCCAATGGTCATATCAACAGAAGTGAGGGTAAGGAGCTAACAAATCTAGGCTCCATTTCAGAGTTTTGCGAGTGGAGTGAGGCAACTCGCTGCTGGATATCCCGGAATGCGAAATCGTGAAACGACTTCTGAATAGGATTTTGGTCACTACCTAAGGCCACATGTGAAAGGAAAGGGCTTAGTGAGAAAGGCTAAAACACCCACTATGAATTTTCCCTTGGGAAGAGAGAAGGCGCAAAAACGCATGAACACGTGGAGGTTCTCTCAGTAACTGCCAGAACGAAGTGATTGCATCTGCCAGAATATTTGAGGAGTTGTAGGGTGACTTCCAAAGGGGATAAAGAGCCTCGAGGTAACTATTAGATACCACTGATGGTTTCTACCAGAGAATTCAAATAGTCTTTAGGGTGATCGACAGAGAAGACGAAGATTCTCGAGGCAACTGCTAGTGGAGTGTAGACTCATCATAGAGTCGAATAATAGATGGAAATGGGTCAAAGATTGTTACAGTCAGTAAAGCCAAAGGTTATCAGGAGAAGGGCCAATTATGATGAATGCAGTGAAGTGTATGCAGTGGGATAGCTCATGCACCATGCACAAGGTGCATAGAGACTATAAAAATGAAGAACAAAGAAGAGATCGGCACTGCGATTATTGGGAGTGATTCATGAAGGTAGAAGTATGAAGTATACTAGAGAAAAAGCGAAGCATAAGCAAGGAACAATAATGTGCATCTAAGATAGAAAAAGTAGGCTAAGTTGCACATGCAGAGTTAGAGCAGAAGATCATAAAGTTCAATAAGATGCAAGCAAAGAGACATTGATTGAGGTAGAGCAATTTAGTGTAGAAGAACAATGAAGTGAATGGTACATATTTGAATAAAAATTGTCTCACTGTAATAGAACACTTCTAGATTTCATGGTCGTAGGGAGGTGTTAGGGAGGACTGTTGTCCTCAGAGGTTCAAGTGGGTGCTTGAACATAGGGAGTT
>CBVK0100240335.1:0-13557 GCA_900067695.1 Picea abies | reverse complement strand
CTGAATAGAAAGAGCCCCCCATCGAGGTGACAGTGGGTGGGGAAGCTCCTTTTACGCCAGTTTGGTCCCTACCTTCCATCTACTTGACCTAGACTACAAACTGAGCGATAACAGGTACCACTTATATTCTTTTGTTGTTTCATTTCTAGCCCTCCTTATCTGTTGACTGGTGTCCTCTATGTGTCGTCGTTGTCACCTGTATTTTGTTAGGGTTGTTAGTGGATTCCTTTCAACCTCTAGATTGGTTAGTGGGGCTTTTGTTTCATCCCTGTTATGGTTCTTAGTGGGGCTTTTGTTTCATCCTCTGTTGTCGCTCCTTGCTGGTGTTGTCCCCTTTCTTTATCTATTGCTGGTACCACCTATATGTTGTTGTTGTGTCATTTTCATCCCTCCTTATCTGTTGACAGGTGTCATCTATGTGTTGTCGCTGTCACCTGTATTTTGTTAGGGCTGTTAGTGGCTTTCTTTCAGCCTCTATATTGGTCAGTGGGGATTTTGTTTCAGCCCTGTACTTGATGTTTGGTATGCTGATTGGTTTTCTGATATCTCCCTAAAGTTCTTATTGGCAAAACTTGTTGATATTATGGTAGCTGCGGGAGGTATTTACCTCCACGTGTAAACCTAATGAGAATAGAATACTCCGAGAAGCAAGAAGAAACCCTAATGAGTTGGCTAATAACCCTAGAAGAGTTGTTGGCTCAAGAAAATAATTTATATTAGGTTATTAGCCTCCAAGAGAAGAAGTTGGTAAGAAGAAATAATAATATATTGAACAGACAGATACCCAGAATGAGAAGTCGGCCCAGGCAGTTAGCCAGAATTACTATAAATACAGGAGGCCAGTCTTCATTCTGGCGAGTAGTCTCAGAATTGCAGAGCAGCACTTGTGCGCATTGCAGTGCCCATTTTTGTGCGTAGGTTTGGAGGAGAGCTGCCGGTGAAGCTATCAATTACGTTTTGGCTTGGAATATCTCTTGGCTAGGGTTTGGATTATCTGATCAGCTCTTGTTGATGTGCTATCCTTGGGGAAAGGTGCGCTACCCTTTGTTTGGCTATCTAGCCTAAGGTTTTCTTCCGGAATGATTCTCTGTCAAGGTTAAGGTGCTCGGAGGGTGGCTTCGGCCTATGGTTGGGTGACAAGGGTATTGTCAATGGTAAAACGAGCACAATCTTTCATATTCTAACAGGTTATGGGCCCACACCTCCTTCATTCAGTCTAAACTGTTGGAAGGAAACATAGTCGTAAGGATATTAAGCTCGTTGAAGAAATGCCGCTAGGGTTTCTAGCAGGAGTAGTCACCATAGCACTGTCGCTAGGGTTACTAGCAGGTGCAGTTATAGAAACCCTAATCCTCTCGTTGAGGCACCTTAAGTGAAGGGATTGACCTAATCTCTGGATAGATCAGTGTGCCCTAGCCTAGTGCATCTCCTGGTACTCTCAGCAAGCCAAGACGTGAAGTTTGAGTTTTTCGTCAAATCTAGGGTTGACCAAGTCAAAGCAGACATGACTTACTCTCTGAAGTCAGAGAACAAGTTAGATGGAGCTTCTAACTTCAGAGCGTGGAAGACAAGGATTGACCTCATCCTTGCCAAGAATAAAGTGTTGGATATCGTGAAAGGAAAGATCGTGAAACCAGAGTTTGAAGAAGGAAAAGAGAAGGAACCACAGAATGTTGCAGCTATGGAAAAGTTCAAAGACGGTGACATCAATGCTATGAGTATCATAGTGGACTCTATCAAAGACCACTTGATACCCTACATCTCCCATCTTAACTCATCGAAGAAGATGTACGATGCCCTAACAAACCTCTTCTTAGTCAGAAACATTGGACAAGTAATGAGTTTGAAGAATGAGCTCCGTGACATGAAGATGAATGATGACAACAACATAACATCATACTTTGTGAGAATCTCTCAGTTAAGAGATCAACTACAAGCTATTGAAGAGATCATCTCAAAGAAGGAGTTGGTAAACATAGTACTCAATGGTCTCCCCAAGACGTGGGATGCATTTGTCGCAAGCATGAACACAAGAAAGGAGTATCCAACATTTGATGAACTTTGGACTTGTTGTGCTCAAGAAGAATCAAGGATCAGTGCAAAAGAGAAACCCCAAAAGAAGTACGATGATCAAGCCTTCACAGCAAGATTCAAGAACTTCAGGAACAAAAGGAAGTTTGGTTCAAAGAAGAAGACAAATCAAGAGAAAGATATTTCAGAAATACAATGCTTCAATTGTCGAATGTATGGTCACTACAAGAATCATTGTCCTGAGCTAAAGAAAAGGAAGGAGAAACACGAAGCATCAATTGTCGAAGAAAAGGAACCTACAAAGAAGACTAAGCAGGATGAAAGAGACTTTTTCTTCTAAAGGTAACAATACTCTTCTTATTTCTTGTACATATCTTGTTTGCATTGTCTCTGTACATATCTTGTATATCTATCTCTTGGAAGATAATGTGTTCCAAGAAGAACTATACCTATGGAAGAACAACAAGATAAGGATGGATATCATTAGATAATACACATGATGAAATACGTCAAATGAATCATGTGAAAGCTATTGCAAGATAAGCCGAATCCATCATGAAGAGACTAAGAAGAAGCAAAGACAGAAAGAAGTCAGCAATCAAGAGGAAATTGGAGAAAGACTTATGACGTTTTGCAGAACACAATAAGACGAAAGCATGGACTCTGTTAGACGGAAGGAGCCGATTATATATTGCAGAAGACAATAAGGATGCAGATGGAAGTGTGGACTCTGTTAGACGAAGGGAGCGGATTATATGCACTCATACATGAAGCAAGGATTAGGAAGGAGCTAATCCTGTGATCCATTGAAGATGATGAATTATATATCCATGGTAGCAACCATGAAAGACAGTACGTGTTCAGTTCAACCTCAGAAGATGTCTTCTTCGAAGAGAATCCTTTAAAGTATCCCTGGTTGTCCATCCACATTCGTGATCCTGTGATGAAAGAAAGAAATGGAATATTTAGGGCATGGAATCTACTCCATGGACACAAGAGCTAAACACAAGGATGAAAATGAAGATTCAAAGAAAGAAAGAGAAGCCAGAACAACCAGTCATTGTATCAAGAATCACAAGATTGCCAACCTGATATGAACTCAATAAAAGCAATCAAGCAAAGGAACTAAAAGTCGTGATGAAGAACAGTGTATGGAAGACTTATGAATGAAAGCATTGCGAGATCTAGAACTAGAGGTTCTCCCAGATGGAGGGAGAAGACTATGATGATTACTTGTTCCAATAAACCAGACATATCTCTACATGAGTCATTATATCATCCGCAACATCTATGAGTTGGAGTTCTACATCAGATGAATGCAAAGAATGTTCTCCAGAGAAATTGAATAAAGAGCGTATGAAGAGCAACCTCAAGACTTTGAGGCATACTAGAAAGAGACCCTTGTATGCAGATAGAAGAAGAAAACTTGGTGGAGAACCTCTAGTGCACAGCAGAAGCGTGGTGAAGATTTTCTATAACAGAGATATTGTATCAAGATGATTACTCAGTAGATCAGATCTCATTATGACAGAAGAAGTGCCACATGGATATGTTCCAATTTTCCAACAATGATACACTCTATTGATCAGAGCTACATGAAGCCTTCAGAGAAAACTAGTGTTCCAAACCAAAGTACATTTGAAATCAAGCATTACATTATCTGTGATGAAGTCCAGAAAGGAGAAAGTGGTTCTCCAAAACATATCTCCACAAATGAGCAGATAAGCAGACATTTTGGTAAAGCTTCTATCCAAGATGAAAGAGTTTGCGTACTCAAGTTGGAGCTCATGGAGACGACTTCCTTATTGTGGAGACGACTTCCTTATTGAAAAAGGAAGAGATGACTCCCAGGTTGGGAGGGAGCACTGATATATTATTGATTGATGGACAGTCATTTTTTAGTTCGAAGAATGGTCCAAGATGAGCAGATTCTTTCTTGTTCGGAAAGTGGATTGAGATTTTTGACGGACAACGATTTCCCATTGTGGTTAACATGGAAAATGGTCCAGATTGTTGATGTACCATAGACAACGACTTCCCATTGTGGTTAACATGGGGAGTGGTCTAGGGAAGTCTCTCTTCTTGAGGGTTACTCAAGAAGACTGGCCCGCCTCGCCAGACAACAATTTCTCATTGTGGTTAACATGAGGAATGGTCTGTTTTGGAGGTTGGTACAGGAAAGTCTTTTCCTCTTATGGTTATCAGAGGAAATGATCCGGATAGTCATTCCTTAGGGTGTATTCATTCTCTCCAGGTTGCACTTTGTTTAGTGCCGGAGGAATGGCCCGGGGTGGGGAATGGTCCAGGCTCAGCAATCAGGGACAGGCATTCCTTAGGGCAGATTCATTCTCTCCAGGTTACACTTTGTTTAGTGTTGGAGGAATGGCCCGGGGTGAGGAATGGTCCAGGCTCAAAAATCAAAACAACCATTCTTCCTGTTTGAGAAGAATAAGGCAGATAGCCCATCGTTGATGTTCTACGTTGAGGTCAGATATTCTTTCAGATCTCACAAGATGTGAGTGAAAGATTGGCCCAGATGATTCAGTTTATGTCATAACATTGTTTCTGTGCAGGTTGATATCAGATGATTGTTATGAAGACTGTATGACAGTAGATGTATACTACTGTGGTGGATGTATTCTACTGTTCATGACTATACGTTACTGATCAAGTACTTGTTTGCTACTTGGTGTGGTAGTGTACCACTGGATTGTAGTTATGTACTACTATGGATAGACACAGTTGTGTTCTATTTTGTTCCAATTACCTTGAAGACTATCAGCAGTTTGGTAAATGATTATCAGCCAGATGAATGATTAAAGGACAGAGATTTCCCAGACGGAAAATGGTTCAGAACATCTACTCTTCTAGGACAGAAGAACGGCTCTTGTATCACTCTGTGGTGTGAGTGACTTATCCAGCATCATGTCTGATTACTCAGATGGAGTATGGTTTCGAGAGATGATGTCGTTGATGACACTGATGGTGATGATGATAGTCTAGACGACTATGTTGATGCTACTGGGTGAATGGTATGTTTTGTGCTCAAGACCATTACCTATAATACCTCCCTAGCTAGGAGGGAGTGTTGATATTATGGTAGCTGCGGGAGGTATTTACCTCCACGTGTAAATCTAACGAGAATAGAATACTCCGGGAAGCAAGAAGAAACCCTACTAAGTTGGCTAATAACCCTAGAAGACTTGTCGGCTGAAGAAGATAATTTATATTAGGTTATTAGCCTCCAAGAGAAGAAGTCGGCCAGAAGAAATAATAATATACTGAACAGACAGATACCCAGAATGAGAAGTCGGCCTAGGCAGTTAGCTAGAATTACTATAAATACAAGAGGCCAGTCTTCATTCTGGCGGGCAGTCTCAGAATTGCAGAGCAGCACTTGTGCGCATTGCAGTGCCCAGTTTTGTGCGCAGGTTTGGAGGATAGTTGTCGGTGCAGCTGTTGCAGCTAGCAGTTACGTTTTGGCTTGGAATATCTCTTGGCTAGGGTTTGGACTATCTGATCAGCTCTTGTTGATGCACTATCCTTGGGGAAAGGTGCACTACCCTTTGTTTGGCTATCTAGCCTAGGGTTTGCTTCCGGAATGATTCTCTGTCAAGGTTAAGGTGCTCGGAGGGTGGCTTCGGCCTATGGTTGGGTGACAAGGGTATTGTCAATGGTAAACCGAGCACAATCTTTCATATTCTAACAAAACTGTTCACAAGATCATGATGAGATCTACCCTTGAGGGTTTGATCTCTTTATCTATTGTTGGTACCACTTACATGCTTTTGTTGTTTCATTTCCATCCCCCCTTATCTGTTGACTGGTGTAATTTATGTGTCGTCGTTGTCACCTGTATTTTGTTAGGGTTCTTAGTGGATTCCTTTCAGCCTCTAGATTGGTTAGTGGGGCTTTTGTTTCATCCCTGTTAGGGTTGTTAGTGGGGCTTTTGTTTCATCCTCTTTTGTCGCTCCTTGCTGGTGTTGTCCCCTTTCTTTATATGTTGCTAGTACCACCTATATGTTGTTGTTGTGTCATTTTCATCCCATCTTATCTGTTGACTGGTGTCATCCATGTGTTGTCGTTGTCAGTTGTATTTTGTTAGGGTTGTTAGTGGCTTTCTTTCATCCTCTATATTGGTCAGTGGGGATTTTGTTTTCAGTCATGTACTTGATGTTTGGTATGCTTATTGGTTTTCTGATATCTCCCTAAAGTTCTTATTGGAAAAACTGTTCACAAGATCATGATGAGATCTACCCTTGAGGGTTTGATATCTTTATCTGTTGCTGGTACCACTTATATGCTTTTGTTGTTTCATTTCCATCCCTCCTTATCTGCTAACTGGTGTCATCTATGTGTCGTCGTTGTCACCTGTATTTTGTTAGGGTTGTTAGTGGATTCCTTTCAGCCTCTAGATTGGTTAGTGGGGATTTTGGTATGTTGATTGGTTTTCTGATATCTCCCTAAAGTTCTTATTGGAAAAATTGTTCACAAGATCATGATAAGATCTACCCTTGAGGGTTTGATCAATGATCCTTATATCTTTTTCTGAGCATACAGAAAAGAGGACAACAACAAGCTCATCAGGTAAATCTATTCTTTGTTTTTGCTAAGGTAATGTTCAGATCTGTTCTTTGTTTTTGCTAAGGTAATGTTCAGATCCATTGTATTATTTCAGTTATTGGTTTACATCATAATTTGTGAATATATTGTTGATCCAAAACTACAGTAGTAAGTAAAATTTAAAGGATATTTATTTTTCTAGTTTTCCCTTAAAATTCTAACATGGAATCAGAGCTTAAGGTGTGAAAAGAGCTCAATTGTGGCAGACTTTTGAGCCTGCATAGATCTGCACCTAAGGGTTTGTTTTGCAGATCAACAGTAAGAATTTTTTATATCAGATCTTGTTTTCAGTATGGCTTCATCTTCAGTCAAAGCAGAAGATAGGCTTGAAGGGGCTTCAAACTTCAATGCATGGAAGGCTAGGGTTTTTAATATCCTAGAAGAAGGTGACTTGGATGAGCTGGTTACTAGGGTAATGGAAGTACCTACTTCAAATGCAGGAAGAGCAGCCTATAAGAAGAAGCAAGCCAAAGCAAGAGGATCATTTTTTGACTCAATTAAAGACAACATGATGCCTCTTACTGCTCATTTAAGGACAGCTAAGGAATGCTTTGATGCCCTAGAAAATCTATATGAAAAGAAGGCCCCAACTCATAAGAGGACTTTGAAGAAACTACTATGTACATTAAAGATGGGAAAGGATGAAACTATCTCTCCCTTCTTTTCTAAAATTTCTCAAACAAGAGATCAACTTGTAGCAATTGGAGTTGCAGTGGTTGATGATGACCTTGTACAAACAACAGTAGATGGTCTTCCAGAATCATGGGAGACATTTCTCTCATCAGTCAATGGAAGAGAAGTTCAACCCAACTTCGAGATATTATGGCATGATTTCCTGGAAGAAGAGGGTAGACTTAAAAGTAGAAATGAACCCTCAACAGTGAAAGACCATGCTCTTTCAGTCAAAGCCAAGAAATGAAAGAGGTTTCTTCAGCACAAAGGAAAAGGTAAGAAACCCCAAGGTAAGCACTCTCAATTTCACTCTCATTTGTCTAAAGTAAGATGCTTCAATTGTAAAAGGCTAGGTCATTATGCAAAACACTGTAGGAGCCCTCCATCATAGTAGAAAAGGGAGAGGCAGGTTCCATGCTTCAGTTGTGTTATCCAGCAAGTTGCACTAGCTGGATTCGCTGATGAGTCGCCAAAGACTGAGTAGACAGATGCCCATAAGTCAGACTTCACGAGTTCAGTAGGTCTTTCAAAAGACCACTTTTCCGCATTTCCATCCCTCCGAGGACATTGTAATGAATGCTTTGAGCATGAAATATTGTAAAAGACTATTGGCCACCTAAGACCTGGGTACAAGCATGTACTCTAGAGTGTTTTTTCTCACTTGTTAATTATTTTTTGCCTGCCTTGGTGACCGATTAATAATTTCTAAGTTTTTTCATTCAAAGACTCACTCCAAAGATGGAGTATGTGTTGGTGGTTAGGCCTTGGCATGGTATAACCAATGTCTAGTGTCTAAATGTATATGAGTTCATGCTAAGTCATGTCTATTGAGTCATATGGAATTTGCGGCTACGTTTGATAGGTTTTTTTTAATGTTTTAGTGAAATAATAAATTTCCCGCAAAACAAATTTTTTTTAATTGTAAGTCAATAAATGGTAAAAATATGGCATCAATCATTGTCAGATGCCATATTTATGCTCGTTTTCCAAGTCATAGTACCATTTAAACCCCTATTCCCCTTTTGTTGAGACAAAAAGTGATTTTTATCACTAAATAATGAATTTATCTCGAAAAATACGGAAAATGGGTCATTTAATTAATTTCCTAGGATCCTTAATAATTTCTTAGGGTCCCAGTCCATTTTTGTTAGAATTTTTCTTTTTTCTAATAAGTCTAACTTAGAAATGGATGATCTTTATAGACCTATTGATTTCTCTGCAATAAATGGTTATCCACATATAATTCCAGAAAATGCTTTACAAAATTTGCCTTGTTTTCAAAGTAATAATATTGTTGATGCTAGACGTCATGTTAAGAAAGTTTCACATTGCTTCAATAAATGGTGTTGCAATTCCTTATATGAAGATATAAAAATGAAATTGTTTATCTTGTCCTTTGACGATGATGATCTTGATTGGGTCACGGAGCTCAAGTATAACCAAGTCAAAACTTGCAAAGAATTGATTGATGCTTTCATGGAAAAGTGGAAAGAGAAAGAACCTCCGGTTATAAAGACAGTCAATTCAGATGCTTCACCAGATTCCAGTAAGGAAGAAGTCATTCAGGCCATAGAACTTATCTATGCAAATCAGTTAAAGGTCGTGGAATCTCTCCTTGCAGAGGCAGAAGCTTGTATTGCGTATTCATACCCTATAGAGCCAGAGCTTCACAATGAACAAGAAAAGGAATTTCATCTGGAAATTTCAGAAAAGCCTATAGATGAGTTAGTAATCGATCAGGAGGAAATAAAGGAAAATGAGTTTGAAGTTATTGAAAATCCGGATAATTCAACTCCCCACCCTCCTCCCAAAGAATCCATCTCCTCAGAGAAAATATTCGACAATTGTGATGATCTTGAAATAAACAACGAAGCAGATTCCTTGATAGTTCTAGTTCCAGTTCCAGTTCCAATCTCTCAACCATCAGATGACTTAATGACAGATAATGGGAAATTGGAAGATAACTCCAGATCATTATGAGTAGTGGTTAGCCTTCCAACATGACAGTCCAATGCAGAGCTTCATAAAAAATTTACAAGGCTTACCAAACTTCAAAGTTTGGTTGAATAAAGAAAAACACATGTTTCTTGGGCGGTCTATTCCCAGGAAAAACTCCAAGTTGATAAAGCTTGGAAAAGGATCTTCAACGAATCATCCCGGACTGGGATTATTCATACATCTGAGGTCTTGTTTCATCCATGACATGGTTGATTCATGTAGTTTCTACTTCATCCAGTCAAACAGTGGAAAGGTTAAAGCTACCAGTGAGCAAACAACTTTTCAAATTGCTTCTCAATGATGACATCTAATGCCCATGGGGGCATCCCTTGTAACATATCTCTCTAACCTTTTCTCTTTATATTTTATTTTCAGCATTTTTCATTTTCTTCTATTATTAGTGTAACTTGTATCTGAAATTGTTGGTTTTCATATATATGTGTTGCTTATGTTGTTTTTGGCGAGACATTTGTGATGTAAGTCACGGATTCTGGATTCTCGCATGCTCTCCTTTTCTATAAAAAGATCAAGCACACGTCCCCATATGGAGCCTATGTTATCCACAAAGTTGCACTAGCTGGATTTGTTGATGAGCTGCCAAAGACTGAGCAGACAGATGCCCAGAAGTCAGAGTTCATGAGTTCAGTACGTCTTTCAAAAGACCACTTTTCTGCATTTCCATCCCTCTGAGGGCATTGTAATAAATGATTTGAGCATGAAATATTGTAAAAGAATATTGGCCACCTAAGACATGGGTACGAGCATGTACTCTAGAGTGTTTTTTTTCACTTGTTAATTAATTTTTGCCTTCCTTAGTGGGCGATTAATAATTTCTAAGTTTTTTCACTTAGGAACTAACTCCAAAGCTGGAGTATGTGCTGGTGGTTAGGCCTTGGCATGGTATAACCAATGTCTAGTGTCTAAATGTATATGAGTTCATACTAGGTCATGTCTATTGAATCATATGGAAGTTGTGGCTAGGTTTGATACGTTTTTTTTAATGTTTTAGTGAAATAATAAATTTCTTGCAAAACGGAAATTTTTAATTGTAAGTCAATAAATTGTAAAAATATGGCATCAATCATTGTTAGATGCCATATTTATGCTCGTTTTCCAAGCCCAAGTACCATTTAAACCCCTATTCCCCTTCTATCGAGACAAAAAAGTGATTTTAATCACTAAAAAATGAATTTATCTCGAAAAATACGGGAAAAGGGGTCATTTAATTAATTTCCTATTTTTTAAGAAAACAGGAGAACATGTTGGAAAAATGTTTTTTTCTTTGTCCCCAGTCAACTGGAAGCTTAGCAGAGTTTACTAGAGATGGAGGTGACTTCACTGAAGTGACATGGCGAGGAGGAGATCCCAATGAAGGGACTCGACCCCACTTGCTTGTGTGGCGCATTTAGAAGGGATGGCACACATCCCAATGTTCACAACTCGCCCTCACACTTCACTCCACCTCCACTCACCCTCACTTACCCCACTCCACTCCCATATACCCCTACATCACTCCACTACACCTCCCACATCCCCCACTTATTTCCCACCTCACTCATGCACATCTCCCCTTAACCTATGCGCCACTCCTCCTCTCCCATGCGCATCTCCTTTGGAGTTGTCACCCAACTAGCTATAAAGCAAGGTCGACCCCTCTCCATTTGTTAGTTGGAGCTTTTGGAAGACGTTATCATTGTATTGTATCATACTTTTTCTATTGAGATTGAATAAAAGGATTTGGATATCTATGAAGGAGTGTTCAATGTGTGAATGTTAATTGTTGATGGTGCTACACTCATGAGGTGATATCTTTTAAGTTATTTGCATTTGCTTTGTTAAGTTTGGCTTAAGAAGAATATTGTTATTCCATAGGGTTGAATTTCTAAGCTTGGTTGCATGTGCAAATTCTACAATTCATTTGCTTGAGAGTATTTTCCATTTCATAAGGGTTTTAGTTAACTAATATGTTTTGTATGAGATCTCTTTTAGGTGTTTCCAAACTTTAACAAGTTGATGCAGGTGTTCTTGGATTAATCATATTTTTGCTTGGAGATGTGGATGGGTTTGGTTACACTTTCTGCAAGCTCCAAGATCTAGAAGCAACATAGTTCCTCTTCACAACTTCTAAGACTCCAATGCCCAAGTCCTCTTTCTCAGCAAGTTGTATCTTCGTCTCTTACTCAAAATCTTCTTTAAAATATGTTTTCCTTTGGTTACTAGTTTGCATGCAAGGAGGTATTTGATTTATTAAAGATAATTTATGTGCTAATCTATTGCATGCAGCTGTTAATATCAGATATAAAGTTTGATTAAAAGAACATTATCTTTTATCTAGATCTAATCCAATTTTGCCTTATTTTAGCCATTATTTAATAGTAGAATTTTGAGGCTAATAACAGGCAGATTTGTGTAAGCTTTCAAATTATTATTCTGCAATTATAAAGTGTTTTACTTGCTGATTTTAAATCAGTCCAAAAGAAACTAAGGAGGCTAGCTTTCTAGCTCTCACTCCTTAGTTATTTTTTGTTTGCTTTAGCCTAGATTTACTTAGTTAAATTTTGTATTTTTTTAGAGTTGACCAAAGACACTTCCCAAAGTGTTTTTGGTCATATTTTGAGCTAATAACTTGTTGTTTTCATGCAGAACAGGTACAAGGGGAGGCTCCGCCCAATTTTCGAACATTAAACCTCTTTCAAACCCCCCGCAGTGTTGCCAGGAACTCCATAGTCCATTTATTTTGACTTAAAAAAGGCATTGTGAGCCTTGATCTCGCACTATAAAGATCAAGTGCATCCAAAAAGAAAGTAGTGTAGAGTTGTAATAAAATTTGCGAGCCGCAAAGCTCATCTCTCGTTGTTTCCCCTACCCCTGGGGGGGAAACAGGTATTTTCCCTTTCTTGCTTCGGGGTTGCTTCCCGTGTCATTTTCTTAATTTGTTAGTGTTATTTTGCATAAAAAATATAAAATCAACTCACAATCACTAAATTGAAGTCCTAAAATCAACTACAAAGTTTTAGATTTGCTTTTCATAGAATACTAGTTGCTAGTTTCCTTTTTGCAAATATTGGAATAAACCCAAGTTGTTCAATCCATGTATGCAATCCTACTGCTACACTCAAGTGGCTTTGGGGACCCAGAAATGGATTTGAGCAATTCGTGCTAGTTTAACTAGGGAAATCTCTTGGTTGTGTTATTCATCTAAGACGTCTATCCTAGGTGGAATGTGTTAAGTCAGGGGGAAACTTTGAGATCGAGGTTCTCCCCCGTTGGACCTACGGCACACCCGATCAGTAAGTCTAAGATTGGCGAATAACAAACGAAGAGGCCACATTCACTTTTGCACACAAAGAGTGGGGACCCCAACTTCAATCTCCACTTCACGGATTCAAAGACTTTTTAATATCCCAAATCCCTTAAATAAAATCCTCAAGATAAAATTAACGCGACACATTCATCACATCACATTTACTTTTATCTAGCACTGGTCCACCTTCTATTATTTTTGTCAGTTTATTTAAAGTTATGTGGTGAATGATTAACATTTATGAGACTTTTATAGGTTGTATCCTTTGAGTAGTTTATGTTGTTGTATTTATCTTGTGTTTCCAAATAAACTCCTAGAATAGTTTTTCTTTTCAATTTCATAGAGTAAAATCCTTAGATTCTTTTCATAGGGACTACCCCCCTTGGCTTCGCTAGGAGTTGGCCTAGACGGAGGAGTTGAGGATCAGGGGACAACACCTTGACTCGAAACTTGCCCCCAAGGACACACCAAGTGGATTGAAGATTTCTTCCATGATAGCCTAGATGTGTATAAGGCGACAACATTTTTGGCGTCGTTGTCAGGGATAAATCTTTCTATTCCCGGAGTATGACTTTTGTTTTCCTTTTTGTTTTTTGCTTTGTTTGATGCTTCTTGTTTGTTTAGAATAAAGTTGATCATCTGGCGACTCCACTTCAAAATAATTTGACAAAGTTGTTATCACTCCAAGAAACTCTTTGGGGTTGTAGGCCAAAGATGCTTGGTAACTCAAAAATATGGTAAATTCGGTATGCTTGGAACAATGGGATAACTCAATAGCTAATGAGAAGAACAACTTATCATGCATTCGAATAAGACAGTGCTTTTAGAACTGTTATCCCCGATACCTAGGGATAACTAGGAGATCATGTCTCAAGGCCCACATGGTCCTAGACATGGAGTACCGAGAGAAGGGTTGACTTGAGCATGGC
>CBVK0100240334.1:0-13557 GCA_900067695.1 Picea abies | reverse complement strand
CAAACTAAACCTTCAGATGGCTGTTATAAATCAGCAAACAAACAATTTATGATAGCAGAAAACTTAGTGACTTTGCTTGGTCAAAGACAGACCAAGAAGTCTTGCTGATAGGACCTGGATTTTCTACACTCCCCACCTTGGGCCATTCCTCTGACACCAAACAAGGTGTAGCCTGGAGAGAATGAGTCTTCCCTCGAGGAGTAACTGTCCGAACCATTCCCCACCCTGGGCCATTCCTCCGACACTAAACAAAGTGTATCTTGAAAGAATGAGTTTTCCCTCAAGGAATGTCTGTCCTGCATCAACCTCCAAAATGAACGATTCTTCAAAAATGCTCACAACTGTGAACTTCGAAAGAATGGTTGCCCGGCGAGGCAGACCATTCTATTTGACCACTACTCAGAGTGACTTCCAAGAAGAATGACTGCCCTAGACCACTCCCCATAATGGGAAGTCGCTGTCTATGATACATCAACAATCAGTCTGCCTCCCATGTTAACTACAATGAGAATTCACTGTCCATCAGAAATCTCAATCCACTTTCCGAACAGGAAAGCATCTGTCCAATCTGGACTATTTTTCAATTACAAAGATAAATGATATTTTCAATGCTCCCTCATAACTGGAGAGTTATTTAAATAAAAAAAAAAATGTTTGTGTACCTTCTTCTAGCTTGGAGAGTCTTCCCTTCTGGTTAATAGAGTTATTTCCACGAGCTCTAACTTGAGTATGCAAGTTCTTTCATATTGAATATGAGCTTTACCAAAATGTATGCTTATCTGCTCATCTGTGGAGATATGTATTGGAGAATCACTTTCTCCTTTCTGGACTTCATCATGGATAATGTAATTCTTGTACTATAGTCTGGAACACTGTGAAGGCTTCTTGTATATGTGAACAATAGAGTATATCATAGTTAGAGAACTGGAACATATCCGTGTGACACTTCTTCTGTCATCATGAGATCTGATCTTCTGAGTAGTCATCTTGATGTTATAGGAAATCTTTACCACGCTTCTGCTGTGCACTGGAGATTCTCCACCAAGTTGTCTTCTTCTTATCTTCATATAGGAGTATCTTTCTGGTATGCCTCAAAGTCTTGAGATTGCTTTGCATGCGGTCTTTACTCAATTTCTTCTGGAGAACATTCTTTGCATTCATCTGATGTAGAATTCTGACTTATGGATGTTGCAGACAATATAATGACTTATATAGAGATAAGTCTGGTGTACTAGAATAATCAATCATCATAGTCTTCTCCCTCCATCTGGGAGAACCTCTGGTTCTGTATCTCGCAATGCTTTCATTCATAAGTCTTCCATACACTGTTCTTCATCATGACTTTCAGTTCTTCTTCTTGATTGCCTTTTAGTGAGTTCATATTAGGTTGGTAATCTTGTGATTCTTGATACAATGACTGGTTGTTCTGATTCTTCTTTCTTGGAATCTTCATGTTCTTCTTTTTCTTTAGTTCTTGGGTCCATGGAGTTTCTTATAGATTCCATGTCCTAGAGATTCGACTTCTTACCTTCATTATTGGTTCACGAATCTGGATGGACAACCAAGAATACTTTAAGGCTTCTCTTCGAAAGGTCTTCTTCTACGGTTGAGCTGAACACGTACTGTCTTTCATGACTGCTACCATGGATATATACATTTCATCATCTTCAATGGATCATAGGATTATCTCCCTCCTAATCTTTGCTTCATGTAAGAGTGCATATAATCTTCTCCCTTCGTCTGACTGCTTCCGTCTTTGTCCTTATTGTCTTCTACAATATATAATAGAGTCCACGCTTCCATCTGCAACCTTTTTGTCTTATGCAATATATAATTGGCTCTCTTGTCTTAACAGAGTCCATGCTTCCGTCTTAGTTGTCATCATAAGTATTTCCCCAATTTCTCTTGATGTCTGACTTCTAAGTCTCTTCAGGATTGATTCGTCTTATCTTGCAGTAGCTCCCACATGATTTGTATTTCATCCCTTCATATGTATTATCTAATGACATTCATCCTTGTCCTATTGTTCTTTCATAGGTATATTCCTTCTTGGAACACATTATCTATACAAGATATGTACAGAGACGATGCAAGAAAGATATGTACAAGAGAATAAGAAGAGTGTTGTTACCTTTTAGTAGAAGAAGTCTCTTCCATCCTGCTTAGTCTTCTTAGTAGGTTCCTTTTCTTCGACAATCGATGCTTCGTGTTTCTTCTTCCTTTTATTTAGCTCGGGACACTGATTTCTATAGTGACCGTACTTCTGACAGTTGAAGCACTGCATTTCTGAAATGTCTTTCTCTTGGTTTGGATTCCTCCTTGAACCAAACTTCCTTTTGTTCCTGAAGTTCTTGAATCTTGTTGTGAAGGCTTGATCATCGTACTTCTTTTGGGGTTTCTCTTTTGCATTGATCCTTGATTCTTCTTGATCACAACAAGTCCAAAGTTCTTCAAATGTCGGGTACTCCTTCCTTGTGTTCATGCTTGCGGCAAATGCATCCCATGTCTTGGGAAGACCATTGAGTACTATGTTCACCAATTCCTTTTCTGAAGTGATCTCTTCAATAGATTGTAGTTGATCTCTTAGCTGGGAGATCCTTACAAAGTATGATGTTATGCTGTCATCATCATTCATCTTCATGTCACAAAGCTCATTCTTCAGACTCATAACTTGTCCAATGTTTCTGACTGAGAAGAGATTTGTTAGGGCATCATACATCTTCTTCGATGAGTCAAGATCGGAGATGTAGGGTATCAAGTGGTCTTTTATGGAATCCACTATGATACTCATGGCATTGATATCAACGTCTTTGAACTTCTCCATAGCTGCAACGTTCTGTGGTTCCTTCTCTTCTCCTTCTTTAAACTCTGGCTTCACGATCTTTCCTTTCACAATATCCAACACTTTATTCTTAGCAAGGATGAGGTCAATCCTTGTCTTCCATGCTCTGAAGTTAGAGGCTCCATCTAGCTTTTTCTCATACTTCATAGAGTTCATCATGGCTTGCTTGACTTGGTCAAACCCTAGATTTGACCAGAAATCCAAACTTCATGTCTTGGCCTTCTGAGAGTACCAGGAGATGCACTGGGCTAGGGTGCACTGATCTATCTGGAGATTAGGTCAATCTCGTCACTTAAGGTGCCTCGAAAAGAGGTTTAGCATTTCTGAAACTGCTTCTGCTGGTAACCCTAGCTGTAGTTCTTTTGGAAGCCGCTCCTGCTAGTAACCCTAGCGACAGTTCCTCAACGAGCTCAATATCTAGTGGCTATGTTTCCTTCTAGTGTTTTAGGATGACTGAAGGGGTGTGGGCCCATAACCTGTTAGAATATAGAAGATGGTGTGCTCGTTTTACCATTGACGAAACCCTCGTCACCCAACCACAGGCCGAAGCCTCCCTTCGATCACCTTAACCTTGACTTGAGAATTCCTCCGGAAGCAAACCCTAGGCTAGATAGCCAAACAAAGAGTAGCACATCAATCCCCAAGGATAACGCATCACAAAAGACTGATCAGATGTTCCAAACCCTAGCCAAGAGATATCCAAGCCAATACTGAAACTAGCTGCTGCTGCAGCTACACCTGCAACCCTTCTCCAAACCTGCGCACCAGACTGCAACTGCAGTGCGCACCAACTGGGAAATTGCTGCGTAGAACTGACTCTATCTGCAACTGCTAAGATGATACAAATTAGAACTGGCGCCCTGTATTTATAGTAATCCTGCCAGTTTGCTGGGGCCGACTTCTCCTTTTGGGTATGTGTATGTTCAATATATTATTATTATTTCTGGCCGACTTCTTCTCTTGGAGGCTAATAGCCTAATATAAATTATATTCTTGAGCCAACAAGGCTTCTAGGGTTATTAGCCAATTCATTAGGGTTTCTCTTGCTTCCCAGAGTCTTGTATTCTCGTCAGGTTCACATGTAGAGGTAAATACCTCCCGTAGCTACCATAATATTAACAGTAACGACCTAGCTCAACCAAGATACACACTATGCCCCGAGAGTGGTTAATATTGAAAACCTGTTCGATTTGCGAGAAACATTTAAGAAACCAAAAAATGTTAAGACCAATAGTTCTTGTCCCTCTTGTGAGATCATAAATATGGGAATTGTTGAAAACCCCCGAGAAATCAACCTTGGAAGATCATTGTTCCCTGGAGAGAAGAAAGCTTACCTAAAATTGTTCAAAGAGTATCGGGATGTGTTCGCATGGTCTTATCAGGAGTTGAAAACGTATGACACTGTTAAAACTTGAAGTTAATCAGTTCCAAAACATTTTACGAAAATTTCACCCATCTCTCGAACCCTCGATGTAGAAAGAACTCAAGAAATTGTTAGATGAAAAAATAATATTCCAGGTAAGGCATTCTACATGGGTATCCAATATGGTTCCTGTTAAGAAAACGTTAGGGGAAATTCACTTATGTGTGGACTTATGAAATTTAAATAGGGCTCTCGCAAAGGAAAACTACCCTGTCCGTCCTATGGAACAACTTTTGCAGATTGTATCGGGAGCAAATATCTTCTTACTTCTAGATGGGTTCTCGAGATATAACCAAGTGTTGGTATCAGAAGAGGATAGACTGGAAAAAACCTTCAGAATGAAATGGGGAACATTCTCTTACAAATGCATGCCTTTTGGGATAATTAACGTGGGAGCCACTTTCCAAAGATCCATGGATGTGGCATTTCGGGGAATGATTAACAAATGTGTGGTAGTGTACCTAGATGACATTTCTGTCTACTCCAAGGACAAGGATGACCATATTGCCTATCTCACACAAATTTTTGAAAGGTGCTAGAAGTATTGAATATCTTTGAATCCGAAGAAGACTATGTTTGGAGTAGAAGAGGGAAAACTATTGGGTCACATCATATCTAAGGATAGTATCCATATTGATCTTGAATGTATAAAGGCAATCTCACAACTACGACACCCTCATAATAATAAGGCAATGCAATCTTTCTTTAGGAAGATTAAATTTGTGAGAAAGTTCACCCCAAATTTTGTAGAGAAAATAAAAACGTTGCAAAGTATGATACACAAAGATGTCGAATTTAAGTGGACGAATAAGGGAAAAGAATCCTTCGAAAAAATTAAAACTACCATATCACAAGCGCTTGTTCTACGCAACCTGGATTTTAGTAAATATTTTTTCCTCTACACTTTCTCATAGGATCAATCATTAGATGCAATCCTTATTCAAAAGGATGATGAAAACAATAAAGCACTCATTTCATTCATGATCACCAACTTACAAGGGCCAGAGATTAATTACCCCGCCATAGACAAAGAAGCACATGCAGTCTACAAAGCAATCAAACATTTCAGATCCTATATCCTAAATAATCATACCAAAGTCATAGTACCTGATCCCGCTGTCCGATCACTGTTCACTCAACAAGAAATGGGTTCGAGAAGGGGAAATTGGATGTATGTCATCCAAGAATTCGACCTAGATATAAAACTGACCAAGATAGTCAAAGGTCAAGGATTGTGAAAAATCGCTGCAAAAGCTCAAGACCGAGTTGATTCATAAGATTCCGGTTGGGAAAATGAATTATCTCTATGGTGTAGTGAGGTCCTATACTTACCACCTGACCAAGACTCATGGTATGGAAATCTATCTTATTTTCTCCATCATGGGACATGCCTTGAAGATCTAAATCCCACAGAAAGAAGATCCCTTAGGCTAAAATATGCTCAATACCGCCTTGTAAATTCTTTGCTTTTTCGGATGAATTATGATGGAGTACTAATTAGATGCCTTGAGCAGGATGATGCCAAAAAGGTATTAAATGAACTTCATGACAAACCACCAAGTGGGAATTTTTCAATGGAAACCACTACTCATAAGGTCTTAAGGGAAAGGTACTACTAGCCCACTTTGTTTAGGGATGCTCACACATACACAAGAATATGTAAAACTTGTCAGATAAGTGTTAGGAAATAGAAGAAGGCATCTATCCCACTTCAACAAGTAACCATCTCTAGGTCTTTTGAACAATGGGGAATATATGTCATAGGAGAAATTAATCCCAACGCTTCTAAACAACATAAATATATACTGCAAGCCACATATTATTTCACAGAATGGTCAAAAGACATTCCACTCACTCATGTTAATGAAAAGGTAGTGATCCAATTCTTGTAACACCACTTAATAACAAGGTTTAGAGTACCTTCAATCCTATTCTTTGACAACACTGCTTAATTTTCCTCCACACTCTTAACAAAGTTTTCTCTTGAAAAGGGAATCATCATAAAAATACTCCGCAAACTATTACCCAGAGGGAAATGGGGTCACTGAATCAACTAATACAAGCATGTCATGAGTCTTAAAAAATATTGTTGTATAAAACTAGATGGATTGGCATAATGCAATTTATAATGATTTATGGGCTGACAGAGTGACAACCAAAGAGGCTTTGGGAAAGTCTCCATATTTCCTAATATACAGACAATAAGCCATCCTCCCAACTGGATTATATCTTCCATCTTTACATCTCTCCTAGGAATCAATAGGTCATTCATCATATAATATGCAACAAAGAATAGATACCCTCCTCATGCTGGAGGAAGAAAGGGAAAAGGCTAAAAGGAAGTCTCATCAACAATTGGTCAAAAAATGGTTTGATAGACATAAAGGAAAAAATAAAATATTTGAAGTAGGATATCTGGTCTTAAAATGGGACAATATAAATGAAACCAAAGGAAAGAACTCAAAATTTCAAAACCTTTGGCTCGGTCCTTTTAGGTAGCCGAGAAAATTGGGGTTGGCAGATATTGTTTGCAAAATTTGAGGGGGGAACTTGACGCTCTCCATGTCAATGGACAAGCCCTAAATTATTTTTCTCCTAAATAAAATAACATAATTTTTTTTTTTTTAAAGGAGGGGGGTTTTTGTCATTTTAATACAATAAGGTTTTCTTTTTGGGTTTTGTTTGAAGAAGGATTGTTTTGTGGTCATTATTTTTTCCCTTTCTAATTTTGTTTTTTTGTTCGTCTTTCCATGATTTTAATTTTTGTGTAACTTTTATATAAGGAAGTTTCTGGGTCTTGTTACTTTTCATTTGGGGAAACTCAACAAAGTAGACTCTGCTCCTAACCTAGTATTACATGCAAGGGAAGGAGAGGTACCGTCCCAACCGCAGGTTTTTTTCTTAATTCAGAAAGTATCTCACATCTTTGTGTGCACAACACCCGGGGGCATGGTAGATTGATTGTATTTTGTTCCAGTGAAGCTAAGGGAATAATGGTTTGATGGAAAGAATGATATGAATTACCCAGATAGAGTAGGAAGAGGCCCTACTTTTAAGAAGGTCAAAGAATAAAAATATTTTTATCCTTCTTAATAAACATATATCCTCCTCCCAAACTCATTCTTGGTATTTTTGCGATAAAACAACTATCAAAATACATTTTTTTCTCAAAATAAACCAAGGTTCAAAGTCAAGGAGGGTATGCAGATATCTCCGATAGGGCTATGGATGCTTGTTGGTAGTGGGGAAAGGTCTATTATATCGTGGAGATTCCATTGGGGCTATGGACGCTCGATGGCAGCGAAGCAACATCGTGAAGGGTGTTTTTTGAAATATAAAGTATAAATAATAAAAAACTATCCTATCAGTGGGTGCCTTGACCTAGCTCTTGTCTAGTGAAGGCATGGATCACTGGTCAAGTGGAAAAAGGATTGAAATTAGAAAAACCCCATAAGAAAGAAAGGATGCACAAACCCGGGAAAATGTGTACGCAATATTTTGGGTAAGTTTTTAGGAATAACATTTTGAATTTAGAGAGACTCTCAAAGCATTTTCATCAAGGAAGGGACTAGAGATTCTGTCTTCTCCTAGAGAATCTCCATTTGTTGAGTCCTCAACACACCCTTAATATTTTCAATTTTTGGGTACCAATTTTTCTTTTAATTATTTTACACCTTCTTTTGGATCTACATAGGTTGCATATTTATCCTTTGTTTAATTTATGCATTTGTTTCCTTTGTTTTCTTTGCATTTAAAATTTCAATAAAATACAAAAAAAACTTGTCATGTTTTCCATCAGGGAAGAAAAAACAAAAGAAAGAATTGAAAAACAAGTAAGTCACAACCTTTTCCAAAAAATGCCGACGAAATCATTGAGGGATGGATAAAAATAATTCTAAAAGACGTGTCTATGATCAGGGTCAAGGGAAATCTATGCACATTTAATAGTGGAAAAAATTTCGTCTATTGTCGATAAGCCATCAGTCATCGACATAATGTGTTGGCGTTGTCAGGAGGCAAAGGATTCCATTGATCACTGATAGACGATCGACATAAAAAAAAATCCATGTAAGTCAAGAAAAAAAAGGGTAGAGTTTTCGTGATGCTGATGAATTATGAGAACCAAGAAATCGATATCAGTTTTTGATCATGTATAAGGGAAAATCCTGACCATTGATGTTTACCAACAAGTACTGTTTATTTCAATGACTAGGTTGGCCATGTCACCTTCCGCACTTGCCATGCCACATGCCACATGTATTTCCATGTAAAATTCCCATATCGTTGCGCCAGCTTACATGTCATCCTTTGAAACCTATATTCCTATATGGTAATGAAGGCCGACATTATATTTTTCTACCAATAGAAGAAGAGTGTAAGGGTTAGAGAGAACCACTGATGCCGATGCACACATCAACCATCAACAAGTTTTAACATAATAAAGCACCCAACATACACGTTTTCCCCAATGTCTATACAATGGAGGGATCAGGACCACCCATGTCCTTTCTGGGTGAATCAAAATCGTCCATCCATTTAAACAAAGATCTAGCCATCGGGTGAAGATTATATCTAAAATAAATTGTGCAGAGGGTTGCCACGAGGTTTAAAACAATTCAAGAACTGTTAAGTGAAAGGTTAGGGTCACCAATGAACATGAAATGCCAGTTTTTCTTGCCGTGTCATTCCCCTTGAAACTCGTGATACACAAATAAATTTTTTAAGGATCCCTTGCTAAATGATCATCGACATTAGCAAGATTATGTCAAAGGAAAATGACACTTAACAAATACTCCCGATCTCCGATATTGCACGTCGATAAATTCAAAATTTGAAATCACCGATGAAATAGAAACAATGAGCCTCCACGCCATCAACTCACAATACAGTAAGTCCCAAGGATGGAACGTATCCTGTTTTGATTTGGAATATTACAAATATCATGTTGCACTCCCTCCAATTAAATACTAGATGTGACAAGGTAAGACTGTGGGATCTAGAAATTTGAATTTGTAATGCCATTTATTTTCCAATTTCACATTCTGTTCAAGAAACTTGCCTTTCGAACAAGAGGAGGAGAGAAAATCCACCGAGGATCCTTCCCCCGATGCTGTTTTGTGGAAACACTAGTACGATCAGGTTTATCTGTAAAGAAGGTAAGCATTAAATTATACTGTGAATTTTTTAGGTGTTATACATCACCAAAATTTTCATTATCTTCTATAATTGCTTCCGATTGATGGTGGCATTCTTGTGCAGGAAATATTCCTCCTCGAAGGTCAATAACCAGGTGCTCATCTAGGACACCCAAAGGGAAAGAATCAAAAGATGGTGAAAAATCAAGTCTAGTAGTAACAAGAGAGTTGAAATTTTCACCGAAAGTAGAACCTGTGATTCGAATATCAACCAAGAAGCAGTTCATTCAACCACCAATGTTTGGAGCTATAGAGGAAATAACCACATCTAAGGTACTCCTTCCACATTGGGGTGGTCTCTATAACAAAATTCATCAGGAATATTTTCCAAACTTTACGCCTCACAGTGTCCGAGGGGTTAGGGAGCTAGATGAGCAAATTTTTCCAAGTATTAGACGATCGTCCTTACATAGGGTAGCATGTCGAACTCCCGTTTTTCCTTGCATAGATACCCTATGATGGATAATTTACCATAAAAACACTAATAAATGTGTAATAAATAATTTGGAAGGGGAATGCGTTGGTGTATTCCTTTCGGTAGAGGTGCAAAAGTATTACAAGCTCAGAGACCCGAAAGAAAGACTAAATACTGATTTTATGGTCAAGTTTTATGAACGTGATAATACTATCCAATTATTAACTTCTTAGTGGAGGACGGATAAGAAATTATTAAATAGGACCACTAGCTGGTACAACACAACAAATCTTAGGGAACCATACATGTATTTAGTGGCTTTGATCTACTGATTGTATGGAGAAAAGGATTATTCAAGGTTTTCATAAGCCTGGATTCCCCTTGCATACATGATCGTGATTTTTGGAAGTAGTTTCAACTGGGGGGCCATTATGTCAAAGTAATTGAGCATCACTATTCAACAGGTTTAGAAAAAAAAGAAAGTGAGGCACCATCCTTTTTTATGGAGTCCTTCTTGTTGGATGTAATCTGTGTGAGAAATGTTTTCTTAGGTATGAATCTAAGTTTGCACATTGCTGAGTTACCTGTAAATGTGTATTTTAGAATCCTATGGGAAAACAAGTATAATAAATTTTACGCTATGATACATGATGAGTTCATAGCTAAGATACATTTTATTATTTTTAGATGGAATTTTTGAAGACTTTCATTAGCAACAAAGAAAATTATATCCAAAGTAGGTCATTGGTATCTAGAAGAGAAGAGAACTTATATCACGGTTTTTGGAGCTATTGGTGCTCCACATATACTCCCCACTTGTGTCCTAGACCATTTGGTGTTGGGGGAAATATGCTACTAGACCATTTTACAAGGTTTCAATGGCTCTCTGGTGAAGGACAAGAAAATGGATTTTATACCCTACAACTTCCATATTGGATATTATATAGTCAAAGATACCACACATTCCAAGAAAGAAGGCTTAAGACATTTGGAATACAAGTTCCCTAGAGGCCAGTTTTGTATACATGATCCCAAAGGGCTACTACCCTATCACACAGGGAAAGTGGTGTCACATTGGCCTTATGCCCATGATAGTTATGAATATGAGCTCTTCACTAAAAATGCTCAATACTGGGAAGATATTATTCAAAGAAAAGCAATACCATAAATTACCAAGTTTAAGGCTATGTTGATGCAAGAACAATTTGAAACTGTAGAGCGTACAACAAAGGAAGCTATCAGAGCATGAGATGAAGTTAGAGCAGTGAAATAAACAATGTCAACAATAAGAGGAACAATGATCCTAGACGAGGCATAAAGGGTTATGCAAATGATGAGACAAACCCCTTTTATTCAAGCTTTAAAACCTCCAATAATTGTCCTAGTTGAGACATGCACTCATGCAACCAATCCAAATACTACTGAAGTAGCTCCACCAGAGAGGATCATCACTCAGGACGACCCAAGTTCGTTACAAATCCAAGTGGAGCAACCTACAATAGCTATAATGCTACAAGGATCGTCAAGGAAACCAACTAGAACAGGTGTACCCCTGATCCTTATTGATTTTATAACCATATATGATGAGGATGAAGGTTCAAAAACATCTTACATATCCCCAATAGTTATCACTTATGAGGTAGAGCTAGGAAAAATGACTGCCCCAGCCTTAGAAGGATCATTACATAATCCAAAAACAAGGGACATAGCAATTGAAATCACCCATGATAGTGTGACTTTTCCACAACTGGAAACTCAACCTTTAGATGAGGCAAGGTCACCTCGTAATGATGGTGATATTGGTAATGAACAAACTAATGTAGAAAATACATTCAGAGAAGAAAAGTGTGTTGGGAGAATTGAAAAGGGTGACAATGAAGAAGAACAAGAAGGGGGGTATGACCAACAAAAAAGCAATTTACCATCAATATAAAATACAATGAATACATGATTTCCATACAATTCCCCACCTCATGCAGTTTCACCACCACTTGGAATTGACCAACAAAGAGCTTCATCACCAAAAATCACATAGGACATTCCCTCTGATGAATTGAGGGAGACAACCAACAATACATAACAATCACCTACAATTTTGACACAAGAGCATAAATTAACAAAAGAAGGCAACATACAAGTACCTACCATGGAAAAAGGGAAGGAACCTATTACAAAACACTTATATAATTCAGGGAGCTTGGGAAGTACCCTATCTTGGGGATATCAATAGATTCCTAAACCTATTGACTAGGTTTATGATGTGCAAGCTATCTCTTACGACAAGAAAAGAAAGGAGGTAATGAAAAGAAATATCAAAAGAAGGAGGTTCACTTTAGATAGTACTTTGTTCGTAACCACATAAGAAACTTTATTTGATACAAAAAATACCAAGGTGAGCAAGCTGCTTGGAGATGGGATGGCTATAATTGATGCCACCCTGGATAGAGAAAAAATGGATGAATGAGAATCTACTGCTATGAGAAAAGAATTAGAGCATCTTCGACATCAAGTAGAGTACTACCAGGACACCACTCAAGCAATAATACTTCTAAAAGTTGATTTCATGGAGGTGTATAGCCGATTCAAGTCAGAAAGGGATCTTTTCATCGCTCAGATAACATATTACTAGGAAGACACTCTTATGGGATTGGTGACCTACAAAGATATGCAACGATGGTATGAAAAGGCATATCAGGATTTGGAACAGTTTGAGTACATCAGAGAAGTGCATATGGGCCGAGACATGAAAGAACATGATATTCAGGTACTCACAGATTATAATATCACTAGAATACACAAGGTGACGAAACACTGGACACAAATGGTACATGAGGCTCATTAGAAAATGCAATAAAGATGGGAAGAATGTGTGAAGAGATGGGATAAAAATATGGTAAAAGAACCCATAAGAGAACTACTTTATTAGGAGAAAATATTTGGAAGGTACATATTGTTAGAATATGATGGATGTGCTCATTTAACCATAGAAAATATAGAAATATTGTCACCCAACAATAGGCCGAAGCCAACCCCGAGCACCTTAACCTTGACAGAGAATCATTCCGTAAGAAAACCCTAGAATGGATAGATTGTCCTTCTGGCCGACCTTCCTTTTGATGTGTTTATGAAATTTTAGCCTCTATGAGTCTGGAATTTTGACCTGTAGTACTCTGAAATGTCTTCTCTACAATTCCATAGGTCTGACCAAAATTAGGTGTACCAAATGAAAGTTATGGTAACTTTCCCAAACCTTGCTGAATTTTGGCCTATTTTAGAGAGAGAACTTGTGCATAATTCCCCGCATCCAATATTGAATAACTGATTCTGAAATTTGTACCCAAAAATAATAAGTCCTGTCATATTTCTAATGCAACTAGTATCACAAAATTTCGATCCCTTCTGAATAATATATGATTTTTTTACCTAGAACACATGTTTGAGACTAGTAAAACAATCTATCTTCCACATGGGCTATCTATGAAAGTATAATAAATAGGAAGCTAAAATTAGTACCACAATTACCCTGATATGTCTTCTAAACATCCTCCAATTTTCTCTATCTGAAGTGGCACTGAAAAATAGTTATAGTGAAAATTACAAGATGACTTGCTTGAGGAAGCAAAACCCTAGCATCGATGCTCTGATACCAAATGTAATGATCCAAATGCTTAAAATATCATAA
>CBVK0100240333.1:0-13558 GCA_900067695.1 Picea abies | reverse complement strand
CACTTTCCTTATTTTAGGGTTAACCCACTTCTAATTTCTCCATTAAATTTGTTATTGAAATAATTTATTTTGTATTCACTTTGAATTATAATACACTCCTTACTTCACTTTATTATTTACCTTTTAAAATCTCTTAAACCACTTTGACTACTTTGACCTTTTGGGGCTTCTAGATGACATATGAGGGTCCTCCAACTTTGTAAGGCCATAACTCTCAAACCATGAGGAGTTATGTGAGGAGTTATGTGACGTTCCACATACCAACAAAAATGGCATGACATGTACTATCCATATAGAATAATATTATTTGAAAATATATCATAACTCATACCGTTATCCATCAAACAAACTTGGGTCCATTACCCAAACCTGGTGTCTCCAACTTCTCATGGCCATAACTCTCTAACCGTGAGGAGTTATGTGAAGTTATACATACCACCGGAAATGGCATGACAAGCACTATCCATCTAGGATAGTTTCCCTGACAAATTCAGTGTGCTACATCTCATTATTCCAAAATTAAGCATGGGTTCTCTTACTCCGCAAAGCGTCTTCCCGTGAGGGATTTCACCATAAGGGGACCACTTTGGAGTTCATCCATATTTATTTCTTATCAACCATGACAAAAAAATAATGAGTCATATTTACATCAAACATTCTTGGTTCCATTACCCAAACCTTTGTGCTACGGGGCTTTCTTCAAGGGTTGACATCAATGACAACCAACTTTAATCAACACCTAGTTGTCGGGGTTTCAGGCTGAAAATTGGGCTTATGTTGTTCTGTGCCCTACAAATAGCACCAAGAGTTTTGCGATATACAAATTGACAAGTTGTTTTGTGGACTATTTGAATTTTTGGATCGCGGGTTCTCGGACTGGTGGGCTGAAAATTGGGCTTCTGTTGTTTCGTGGCCTAGAAATAGCACCTAGAGTTCCACGATATACATATTGACAATCGGACTTGCAAAGTATTTGAATTTGAAGGGGCTCGTGTCGAATAACCAAATTGAAATAATAAACTCAATAACTTATCTTTATATCAATAAAATCATTTATAATTAATAAAGCAAGTTTAGCATTCCCGAATTAGTTTTCCTTTTTACATATGCTGGTGGACAAAAAAAGAAACAAAAATAGTACTAACGTCTGTTACATAGGCTGGTGAACAAAAGTATGAAAAAAATAGCATTCCCGAATTAGTTTTCTTTAAAAGAGCGGGTTCTTGACTTAGCCAGTTTTTGGATTGCGGGTTCTCTGGCTGGGGACCTGAAAAGCGGGATTTTGTTGTTTTGTATCCTACAAATAGCACCAACAATTCCATGATATACAAGTTGACAATCAGACTTGCGGACTATTTGAATTTTAAGGGGCTCTTGTTAAAAAAATTTAGCATTCGCGAATTAGTTTTCTTTACATAGGTTTTACATACGCTGGTGGAGAAAAGGACAAAAAGTATAGTACCAATGTCTATTACATAGGGCAGTCACCAAAAGGACCAAATAAACAGCATTCCCGAATTAGTTTTCTTTAAAACAGGGATTCATCGACACAAGAAATTGAAATTTATGAAATTATAGATTCCTAGAGACCATAAACTAGACATAGCAAATACGTAATTTTTTAAAGTAGATATTTACTTTTATACATACAAGATATGTAATTTTATAAAGTATGGGGATGAGATTTTGTAGAACAAGGATGGAGCCCTCATTTCATACTTGCAGGGAGGCCTGATTCCATACTTGGGTAGTTTTTGGATCGTGGGTTCTCGTGCTGGCGGGTTGAAAATTGGGCCTCTGTTGTTCCATGGCCTACAAAGAGCAGTCAAAGTTTCGTGATATACAAATTGACAAGCAGGCTTGCAAACTATTTTAATTTTAAGGGCCTTTGTGGCAAAGAGTATGAAGGACATGTGGTAAAGATGCAAGAAATGACATACTCTTTATATGTTTGAGTAGAAAGAAAGTAGTGACATACTCTCTATACTCTCTATACGTTTGAGTAGAAAGAAAGAAATGACATACTCTCTATACATACTCTATAAAAATCTAGGAACAAATAAAAGTAGAAAAAAAACTAGCATTCCCGAATTAGAGCATGGACGGAACCCTCATTCCATACTTAGCCAGTTTTTGGATCGTGGGTTCTCGGGCTGGGGACCTGAAAATCGGGCTTATGTTGATCCATATCCTACAAATAGCACTGAGAGTTTCGTGATATACAAATTGACAATGGGACCTGCAGACTATTTGAATTTTAAGGGGCTCGTGTCCTGAAAATTTAGCATTCGCGAATTAGTTTTCTTTACATAGGTTTTACATACTGTGGTGGACAAAAGCACAAAAAATATACCGCCAATGTTTGTTACATAGGGAGGTGGAGAAAAGAACCAAATAAATTGCATTCCCGAATTAGTTTTCTTTAAAACAGGGGCTCGTGGATACAAGAAATTGAAATGTATCAAATTATAGGTTCCTGGAGAGCATAAATTATACATAGCAAATATGCAATTTTTTAAAGTAGATATTTACTTTTATACGTATGAAATATGTACTTGTATAAATTATGGGGATAAGATTTTATAGAGCATGCATGGAGCCCTCATTCCATACTTGCACGGAGCCCTGATTCGATACTTAGGCAGTTTTTGGATCGCGGGTTGTCGAATTGGCGCGCTGAAAATTGGGTGGTTGTTGTTCCATGGCCTACAAAGAGCACCCACATTTCCGTGATATACAAATTGACAAGCGGACTTGCGGACTATTTTAATTTTAAGGGCCTTTGTGGCAAAATTATGAAGGACAGGTGGTAAAGATGCAAGAAATGACATACTCTCTATACGTTTGAGTACAAAAAAAGTAGTGAACACAATTTTATGACATTTATATAAAAAATAATGAAATGTGTTACATATTCTTGGAAATTTAAAGAAACACACACACACACACACACACACACACATATATATATATATATATGAAATATGATATCTCAACTTTGAGTCAATGATTTATTTCATACTTTATTTTGAAAATGACCAGGCCAGAGAAAATATGCATAGGAAAAAAAGAGAATTGAGATTAAATAAACAGAATGACTTCACATTCAGTATAGTTGAAGATAAAAATCTAGGAACACATAAATATATAAGGAGACAAAAGAATAGCTTTATTTGGAATATATGAAAAAAATAATAGCTTGTTACATATCCCTGGAAATGTAAATGCGTTTGTCATATAGACTGGGATTGGGGCTCCCGTGGACCATAACAGAAATATGTACAAGAAATAGGACTGTGGAAAGAAGTTGGACACAGTAGAATGTAATACCTGAAAAGTAGAAATGGGAAAATCATTTTTTGGCTATAGATTTCTACTCAGAAAAGTTGGAATAACTGGATTGATAAAGAAAGAACTATCACTATACACTTACAGGGATGACATGTATAAGTAATTTTGGTGTTTTCTTGGTCATGCCTTTCCCTGTTGGTTTTTGTGGGCGGCCCGCTTGAATAACTGGATTGATAAACAGAGGATTTATGCATTTCCCTGTTGGATTTCGTCGGTGACCCACTTCAAGTTCTCTTCAATATGGCTTCTCAAGTTGGCGATGTTGATGTCATTGTGGATTTTAATGCTAAAAACTTCATTTTCTAATCCTCTTAGATCAATTGAAAGTTTACACAAAGCTTCATCAATGTCTCCATTCTGTACCGAATACTGGACTAGCCAGTTGTCCACCTCTTCTTCATGATATTCAAGAATCCTGTAAAAAAATTCTAAAGACAAGGCCTTCAAATTATCAACTTGTTTATCAAAAGCTTGCTTGGTTAACGCCAGTGAGTTGAGGATTAAGCTGGGGTCCTGGAAGTCGTTTATCTTTCTTGCTAAGTCTATTTTGGTGAGCTTTGTGAATAATGTTTCTTTCTTTGATATTGCTTGCTCACATGATTGGACGATGAAATACAGGTTCTTCACTTTCTCTTTCCAGCATGCTTCTAATTGAGTGAGTCGTTTATTGGACGAGAGATCATGTTGTCTTCTTCTCATCTTTGGCATGTTGTTGACATGAAAGGCAAAAGGGATGACTGTGTCTTCATTTTTTAAATCCGTCTGCAAAAGTAGGAGCAAGTTATGTGCCTTGCTCCCCAGGGAATCCATATTTTGTGATGTTTCCCATGCCTTAGTAATCTGTTCCATTCTTTTGTTGATATTTTTCTCCACATATCTTCTATAGGATGCGAGGAAGCTAGAGGACCCTTTTAGATTTGTTGCAGGGGTGCATGTAGTCGCAGGCATGGCTATTTGCAAAGAACTGCCAAGCAATGGCATAGGAAACAAAGTATCCTCTAATTCCTTAATCTGATTCTTTAGTCTGGCATTTCGGCTTCAATGACTCCAATGGAATCATGAAGAGAATCTTCGGTTGCCATGTGAAGTTGAGAGATTTTGGATGCTTGCATATTGGCAAGGTCAAGTTCTGAACGATGTTTTCTTTTCTTATTTTTTACATCTCTTTTTTCAATGATTGATTTTTTTTATTCGGATTCAAAAACAACACTCTGGAATATGAAGGATTCATCTTCGTGAAAAATTAGGGTATCAACCATGTCCATTGAGCAAGAATGTTGAATTGCATCTCCGAGCTGATAAAGGTTGCAGAATATGCTTTCCAGATCAGCGTCAAGATCCATGTTTTCACTGTAAATTTTGGGCTACTCTGCCTCCCCTACAATTCTTTTTCCTTTCTTCTACACGGGAAGCTCATGAGGAAGATGTTCACTATATCTCTACAAAACTGTTGTAGAGCTACTGCTAGTACTTTATGGAAACATTGGTTTGCTCCAGACGCTGCTTGAAATGAAGAAATGGAGGGGAAAATATAACCCCCCAGAAACATTGCTTCAATGCATGCGAATGGAAAATATCTTCATTAATGACAATATCTATGCATGTTGTATGATGACCTGTTAGAAGTAAATCTTAATTATTGCATACTTAGAAGTGCGAAGGTGGAAGTTATGGTGAAGACTATTTAAGGATTGGAGGTTTCATGAATGAACCAAGCTGGCGGTGTGTGAATTACATTCCATGGTATTTGAAATTAAGACTGGGAAGAGATTGGAGGTTTCATGAAGGAAGCAAGCTCGCAACGTGCGAATGACATTCCATGGCGTTTGAAATTAAGACTGGGAAGGGATAAGAAAAGCCTTCGCAAAAATTGCATTGATGGCAGAAATTCTCAAGCCTTGCGTGCATCAATAACAGCTTAGACGTTGCATGCACGATGACTTGTTAGCATTAAAGATTTAGAAAGAAAACACACACACACACACACACACACATATATATACACTATTTCTTATTATGCACACATGTGAAGGTGACGGGCACAGGGAAGAGCAAGCAAGGAAGGAATGGGCAAGTATGAAAGTGCATGGTGAAACTGATGAGTGTTCAATGTTGAAACTGCATGAGTCGGAATTGTTCAACTAAGCAAACCAAAGGGCTCGGCCCGATTCCCAGTGCATATTTCATAATTCATGTGCAACACCAACTCTGTGGTTACTAGATTAGTATGTGTAGAAACGAGGAAAAACTAAAAATGTACCTTCATAAAGTATGGACATGAGATTTTATAGAGCATGTACGAATATGGCATTCCATACTTTGCCACTTTCGGGATCGCGAGTTCTCAGGCGAGTGGGCTCAAAAAAAAGCCTCTATTGTTCGGTGTTCTACAAATAGCACACACAGTTCCGCGATATACAAACAGACAAGCGGACTTGCGGGGTGGCTGACATTTTATAGACCATCCACAGTTTCTGGATCGCGGGTTCTCAAGTTGGCGGGGTCAAAAACATGGCTCTATTTCTCGGTGCCTTACAAATAGCTTATGATAATAAACTGACAAGCAGATTTGTGGGCTGGTCGGCTCAACATTCTACTCCAGGGCTGACAAGCTCCTAGAAACAAGCAATACATAACAAATATTCACAAATCCCTTATTCCATATTTAGCCACTTATTTGGATCGCAGAGTTGGCTCCGTCCGAATCCTAGTGCATATTTCATAATTCATGTGCAACACCAACTCTGGTTACCAGAACAGTGTGTGTAGAAATGAGGAAAAACTAAATATGTACCTTTATAAAGTATCGACATGATATTTTATACACCATGTACCCATATCACATTCCATACTTGCGGGTTCTCGGGCGGGAGGGGTCAAAAAAAAGGCCTCTATTGTTCTGTGTTCTACAAATAGCACATATAGTTCTGCGATATACAAATTGACAAATTGACAAGTGGACTTGTGGGGTGGCTAAGATTTTACAGACCATGTACAGTTTCTGGATCATGGGTTCTCGGGTTGCCGGGGTTAAAAACGGGCCTCTATTGTTCGGTGCCTTACAAATAGCTTATGATAATAAATTGACAAGTGGATTTGTGAGCTGGCCGGCTCAACATTTGTCAATTGACAAGCGAATTTGCGAGCTGGCCGGCTGCACATTCTACTTCTACTGATTTCCACAATATACAAATTGACATACTCCTGGGCTAGTGCACTCCTAGAAATGAGCACTACATACCAAATATGCACAGATCCCTTATTCCATTCCTAGCCACTTATTTGGATCATGCACTTGTGGGTTGTACATTATGCCTCTAATGTTCTGTGTCCTGCAAATAGCAGTCATACTTGGGAGATATACAAATTGACAAGTGGACTTGCAGGTTGGCTGGCTCAACATTGCATTTTTGTTGGATGGCGGATGTGTAGGGTAACGGCCTCTAGGCGCAAAAAAAAAGACATAGCTGCAAACAAGTTTGACAAACACAGAAAGTAAACGAAAAATTGTTTACTATGGAACATGGGCAGAAAAAGAATGCACCTTTGCATGTATTGGTCTACATCTCTGGGTAGGAGTTCTTTGAGTCGTCTAGTTTTCATGTCTGTTTCTATCAACAAAAGTACAAAGCAAAAGGGATATGAACATAAGTTCAAATGTTAAGAAAAATGAAACTACTATGTACATATACAAAAAAATAAATAGAATAAGATGAATAGAGTCACAAATAGTTTTTGGGAGGATGTACCCTTTTTTTTTCACAATGTATATTTTATAATTCGAGTAGAACACCATTTGTATGCTCACCAGAACAATGTGTGTAGAAATCAGGGATACAGATATTCTTTGAAACATAGAAATATGAGTTTGCAATAAGTTTGATGTATATGTCATAATTCAAGTGCAATACCAATTGTATCGTGATTAGACCAATATGTGTCTAAGACAAACATATTGTATTGAGCAATGGGCACATTGGACCAGACATGGTCAATAAGTGTGTTTTGCAGATGGCCTGTGTTGTTCAAAAGAAAGCGAAGACTATATTTGCACATGTAGTTTTCCAATTCTTTTGTTCTTCCAGTATTTTGTAGCATATCAATATTGAAGTCTCCTACAAGTACAATGGGTCTGTTCAGATGGAAATTGGCTAATGCATTGGAAACAACATGCTCTATGTTGGAGAATGTTGCATGGGGAGCAGCATACAAATTCAGTATTGCAACTTCTGTTTCATGGGAAAAAAAAAATTGCAAGCACCAATTCAACATTCTTTTCTTCGATATGTATATGGTCCAAAATCGGTACATGTTTTTTCACCAGTATCATCACCCCATGTGTAATGTAACTTGATATGCAATTGTGATTTGGGAATTGTTTGTTCTGCATGCATAATGCCATGTGTATTTCTTGCAAGCACAGAATATTGGATTGCATTATATCATAGTCATTTAGTATATCATCCATGTGTGCATTTAAGTTGCGTGTGTTAAGCGGGAGAATTGATACAGATGAATTTTTTTGTATGGATTGGTAATCATAATGCAGTTGTCATTTTGCAGTGGTCCTCAGTCGTTCCATTTCAAAATCAACTTTTTGTTTCACTTTCAAGTTATATTTTGTGAGAGGACTTAGTAAATACAAGGAATCTATGCTTCTGACATGGGACAGTGCTGTGTATACAAGTCCATGTATCTGAATTCCAGCAGGCTGAAATGCAACATTATCAAGTGTTAGTCCTTGTGATCTGTGGACTATACGTGCACATGCAAGCTTAATTGAAAACTGTTTTTGAATCTTCAGTCGACCTGTCTTTGTTGATGTCGATACTGGCTTCGATATTTGCAAAATAGGTGTCCAATTGCTTCCAGTGTTTGAATTATATAGATAAGACAACTTGCTTTCCTGTCGCTTGCCTATATGCGGTTCATGGAACTTAATCCAAAGGACATCCACTTTTTCTGTCTTGGTATAGCCTTTTCGTATTCCATCTACACCATTCACCAAGCCATCCTGTGAATCATAGTTGTAGGCATATATTTCAACCAACATTTCTAATTTGAGGACAAGCTGCAAAGGTAAAGTGACTGAATGTTCATGACGTGGCACATTTCCATGGTTGTCTTCTTCCAGATCAATGAAATTGATGATGATATCATCGCCAGGCATGAGTGACATCATGTGGCTGGTATGCTTTGCAACATCCTTATTTCTGTAGAATAGGTAAGGGAACATTGGGTTTGTTGGTGCAGGGCGTAAGCAGCTCAAATTGATATAGGTCAAGCCATCATGTGTTTGGCTATTTGTGTACATTTTATTCAGAATTGCAATGAATGTTTCATCTTTCTGGCGCATTGTAGTATGCAACTCAAAGCATTTAATATTGTCTCTCCAGAAGTCATGGGTGACTGTTTCCATGTTAACTGTAGGTTGTTCAAATATCAAAGAATCTTGGATGGGTTGTGCCTGGTAAAGATCCCCACAGAATATCATGTCAATGTTTCCAAAGTATTTCGTCTGCACATGTTTTATGCTTCTTAGTCGGCTATCAATGGAATACAAGAACTGACTCCCAATCAAAGATGTTTCATCTATAAAGACAAGTTGGAGTTCCTCATAAAGCTTAGATAATGTATCCAACATTTCATTGCTAAGTGGAAGAAATTGTGACTTGTTAAAAGGCATTAAAAATGCAGAGTGGACTGTTGTTCCACCAACATTGTATGTAGCTTTTCCTATGTATGCAACTATTAGGCCCTTTGGTTTCATAGGATCAGAGGAATTTCTTGAATCATAGATTCGTATAAGCATTTGGAACAATGCTTTCGCTGTGAATGTCTTGCATGTTCCTACTCCGCCTGTAAGGAACACGTGCACAAGATTGTTCATGTTCAAGCGTTTTTTAAGAGCAATGTCCTTTAGAATTGTTTGTTGTTCGCGATTCAACAGACGTCTTATTATGTGGTATTCATTATTTTCAATTAGGAAATGATGTTTTGTAACTTGAAAACCAAGATTGATAAGTTTTTCACTTCCGGCCGCTGGAGGATGAGGCAAATCCCCTTGTAATTCATAGGACTCGGAAGGATTTCTGGTTGTTTTTGGGTTTCTGAATGTCTCATCATGATCGCCAAGGTTTTCTAGGTCATTAAGTGCAACTTATAGATCACCCCATGTTGGATTAACATTGTAGGTAAATCTAGCTTCATTGATGTGCACTGTAGTCTCAGATGCAACATACGCAGCCTCCCATGTAGAGAAGTTATGTATTAATGTCTCTTCGTTTTCATCGAACGGAATGTACAACAACATTTTTTCTCTACAACAGTTTTCATAGTCACAATGTTTATTGTATTTTACAAACCATATGAAAGAGGGTTTTTTTCTTTTTGATATGGGTGCACCACTTTTTTTGTAATGCAATACGAATTCTGCTAAGAAGATATGCCTAATAGTAGATGGACTCTAGACATAATAATCAATAATAGAGTGACATACCACGTCCTTTGAATTGTCAGTCTCTTGTTGCAACAAAACCGGTGGTTTAAGCACAAATGTACATTTTTCAAGTGGAGATGTGTTTATGAAGACACATTTTCTTGAACTACAAGTGAGGGGCAAGGAAAGTGCAATGTGAATTGTTTGTTGAGCAGACATTTGTTGAAGATTAAGCAATGCATTGCCAAGTGTGTGTATCATTTGTATGGCATCAATATGACTTCTTTCATGTTCTTTGCGTATTCTTCTTAATGTACTTGTCATAGATTTGTCAATCTTCGTCATATACGAGGTACAGTACGATGCTGCAACATATGCATTCAGCACGTACTGCGCATCTGTATTTGCTTTCCACATAACTGGCATGTTCTTGGAAAAACTGTTGTTCCAAATATGGGAGAGTTTTCATTTAAGGAAAAGTGTTGGTTGCCTAAGCATACATTGTATGGCTTGGATGTACTCATCTTCTGATAGATTTACTTGTGTCAAGAAGGCATCAAATCTCATCATTTCGTCAAATCCTCCTTGTTCTAGAAATGCGAACAAGGATTTATATTTCTCAACAACAACATTGTCCTCTAAACTAACTGGTTCTATGATTCTTGTAGCTCTCATTGGAGGCATGGGAAAATTGTATCTGCAATGCAAGTTTTTTCATTTTCTACAACTTCTTGTATGGTAATGTCTATGGACTTTCGCAAGTTTTAGATCAAAATGATTTGTGCTGCATGTTATGTATTTATCCACAAATTGTTCGATCTCTGAATTGTTATCAGCTCCATAGACCGGTACACCCTCTATCCACAACAGTGCGTGGTCGTGTTCATTTCCCCTATTCTGGAATTCAGTCACAAAAAAGTAGTTCGATATTTTTCCAAAAAACGTTTCATCATGGCATATCAATTGTCTCAAAGCATTTATTCTATGTCTATAGTAGCGAGTACATGTCACCGGGTCTTTTCTTATGAGGTAATCAATGTCGTTATTTTCTAGTGTATCGATTTTTTTTTTACGTTTCTTGTTCCTATGCAGGTCAGATACGACACCCACCAATGGATCCCAGCAATGCTCTACACTTGTAAATGTGACGGAAAATGTTGGCGGGCCCAATTGCCAGATCATTGCAATTTTATTATTTTTTTTTTACAAATAGTCAGGAGAGGTGCAGATGTTTTTGAAATCTATGTATCCAATATCAGATTTCAGAATTTTTTCTAGGTTTACTTTGTACTTCACATCCTTGGCGAACAACTTTCTTCGTTGTAACTGGTATTTTCTTATTCGAACCCACATGCAGGACAAAACTTGCTCTATTATTATGCACATTGTTTTGAAAAACAAATTTGTTATGTGACAGGAGAAGTAACCACTTTAATGTAGCAGCTCCCATCGGACTATTTTATGATAACTGAATCGTTCTGTAATATCAGTGCCACGTGGATCTCCCTAGAAGAGTGTTGGAAAGTTCATTTCCTCAGCGAATTTGTCCTTGAATATTCCAAGTGGACGCTGCCCCTCGACAAGTGCAATTTCAAAAATTTTGTCTTGCAAGTCACGAATGCACTGTGAATTAGTGAATCCATGCACCAATGTTTTAGTAGGTGTTTCATTCTCCGATTCATCACTTGCATCAAAATCACTAGGATTTTCAAGAGTGTCTGCAAAGTTGCCATGTTCTTCTGTGAGAGCATTGTTCCCATTTCCATTTATACAAATGTTCTCTGCTTTGTACAGGGCCCTGGAACATAATTCCTTTAATGCTTTCATAACAGCATGCACACGCACTTTTGTGTATCTGATAGGCATTTTTGTATCGCAAGCGTCTTTTTAGAGCCACAACGATTGTAATTGTATTGTTAATGAATTGTGGTAATGCTTTTTGCACAACATCTAGCTGAACATGCACATTAATAATTGATCCTGTTAAGCCCATCTGGGGTCGTTTATAGCCCCAAGGTCTGATTTGAGCAAATGCAATTCGCAGAGACACAAGTCTCTCCTCAAGTTTCGTAAGTGCACTTACATCTGCTAGTGCTGTATTACATCTTATTCGATTAGGGGTTGCAAACTGTGGCAATTTTCCATTTTCAAGCGATCGTTTGCATGGAAGACAAACTTTCCCACTGGAAAATGGTTTATCGTGCGCTGTCAAGTGGAGGTATTATGCTTGCAAATCAGGCGTGAAAGACTTACTGTTTTTTGAAAAATTCAATTATTCACAAATTGCACATGCAATGGAAGGAGTGTCTTTCATTTGTTTCATGTAGGTTTGTCTTGCATTTTTCTTTCGTAGGGAAGTATTGGTAGAAATTGTTTCCTGGTTTTCATTGCTACTACTGCATGGTGTTGTTTGTAGATCACAAACTAGCATAGTTGCATGACCATTCTGGGATATGCGATCGCACCTGTTTATGTTTTTTTCTACATAGACAAATTTCTTTACATTGTGATATGTGAGTTTCTCTCTAAAAGGAAGTGTAGCAATGTATTTTTTTCTCTCGTGCATGACCTTTTTCAAGTTGTGGTAACTTACTCTACATTTCTTGCCCAAGGGAAGGATGAGTTGGTGGCAACTGGGATGAATTTCACTCTCACCCAGCTTCTGAGAAACTACTTTACATTTTTTGTTCAAGGCCTCTATGGCCTTATCAGAAGTCAGACGAATTTGACGAATAATATTTTTCAAATTGTGATAACTTACTCTATGTTTTTTGTCTAAGCGGTCTATGGCGTCATCACAACTGTCATGAAATTTATGCATGTTTTTTTGTTCAAGCCCTGTCTGCCCATATCGCAACCGGGAGGAGTTTCATTTTCACTAAAAAACATTCCACACATATGCAAATTCGATGTCGTTTGGGTGGCATGGACAGTCAACCCTGAACTATTGATATGTCCAAGCAAAGGTTAATAATGGATATGTGTTGTATCTATTTTCAACGAGAGGATGTCAATTGTTCGATCGTAATTTGAATCAATAACCCAAGAATGGACAGTGGCATCTGGCAAGGGCGACCACACCTAGATATTCACCCTGAATATCATAGACAACCATTGCAAACAGAATCTGCAACCCTCCATAATCCCTTTTTCATATGGAAGCACCATGTTCACAATGTATTCCTGCCAACTTCCAACTTCTAGCATATTTTCTATGAGATATGGGCAAAGGTGTTGATGCAAGCACTTAAAAGCCTATTAGTTGTCACCTATAATTGCATTGCAAAAGGACTGTACAATGTAAAGTCGCAGCGACTGAACATCGAAATCCATTGCCACCAAACAACAAATTGCATTGAACGGTCTATCTCCATAGCTAGACACAACATTTGTTGCCAGCTGTAAACCATGGAAATCTATGCCATGCAAAATCCGTTTCCATTGTGATTGAAGGTCTTTGCAAATAATGAACAAGTAGATACGAGGACCTTCTATATTGCATATGGACATTTTTTTGTACAATAGTGGGTCATAATGGCCACTGAGGGCATTGGCATCATGGAACAAGATGCAATATGGATTGTTAAATGTAGTTTTGTTGAATAGTAGATATCTTGTTTTTCTTGTCAATGACCATATGCCAAATGATATATTCAGCCAGTTAGACAGCCACCGTATACAAAATGTATCTCCCCAAAGTCCCCTCTCATGCGCAGGCAGAACTGGAGATGCAGACAACCACATCTTTGAAAAGTGAGATCGGAAGAG
>CBVK0100240332.1:0-13559 GCA_900067695.1 Picea abies | reverse complement strand
TAACTTACAATTGACATAAATTTGATTGGAAGATATATTTTGGGTGATTCAAAAAGTGGTAAATAGAATAAATATAGATAATTTTTTTTTTATCCCACATGGAAAAGGGTGTTGCAAAAAATTCTACACCAATTAAACTTCAAAAGAGCTCAACCACAACTCATGAATAAAGTGAATAGATATATAACCAATGATCCAATTGGAGAATCAATTTAATGAATCAAGTGATAGGTAAGTGAAAATGGATGATTTGATAAACACAAAAAGACATATGGAACACAAGATGAAAGATATGGAACAAAAGATAGATCAAAAGATGAAACATATGGACCAAAATATAGATCAAAAGATGGAAAAATTACAAAACTCCATGTCATCCATGCTCTTACATACCCTAGATGAGAGGTTCCCTAAAAGGGATATTAGTTCACACGGGGATAAAAAAAATTGTTGAACCCCAGTCACGTTCGGGGAATATTTTAACAAATGTGGAGAACATGATGATTGGGTCCCAAAATCATGATTATTCATCACTCCAAGATCCGCATCATATGGGTTCAACTCGGGACCAATGAACTACTTAATTCCCAATATTTATATGAGGAAATTTGATGGTAAAGATCCTATAACATGAATATTCAATATGGAGCAATTCTTTGATCTACACCAAGTGCCCACTTTACAAAAGGTAACTCTTGCATCATTGTATTTTCAAACCGATCAATTTGTTTGGTACCAATGGCTTTGTGAACGTAAAAATGATTCTATTGTGTCCTAGTCCATTTTTATGGATGAATTGATAGAAAATTATTAGGATATTAATAGAAACTCATTCTTTATTCAATTGATAAATATTTGGCAAAGAAGTATAATTACGGAGCACATTCAACAATTTCGAGAACTAAATCTCGAGGTAAAGAGTATTCCATAGGATATTTTTTTATATCTCTTTATGGGCACTTTAAAGGAGATAATTCGACATGAGGTGCATCTCTTTGAAACTAAATACCTAGATCATTCTTTTAGTGTGGCCATGAAAGTTGAAAGTAAAAATATGGCTACTATAAGAGTGGCCACTAAAAACTATACAGGGCACCATGTTCCCTCTCCTAACCTCACTCAACCTACAAGGTTAAAACCTTAGCAAATGGATGAAATAAGATCAAAGGGAGTATGTTTCAATTGTGACAAGTACAATAAGGGGCATAAATGTGGTGAGAAGAAATTATTCTACATAGATTGTGAATATGAAGAAGATCAAGAATTGGAACCATCACAAGATATAGAACTAGAAGAGACTACTCCAACCATATCTTGTCATGCATTGGCTAACATAAGTACTCTGCAAATCCTCAATATAGAAGGATATATCAAAAATAAAAATCTAACAATGTTGATTGATTTTGATAATACTCATAACATCATTAATTGTAAATTAGCAAAACTTCTCAATTGATTTATATATCCATCACCAAAGTTTCAAGTAATGATTGCAAATGGAGGTGCCTTTAATTGTTCAAGGAACTGTTATAGTATTAATACCACTATAGGGGAGTATTTATTGGATATTACTATGATTATAATTCAAATGGGTGGTTTTTACTTTGTATTAAGGGTCCAATGGTTACAATCATTGAATATAGTGGCTCTTAATTTTCAGGAACTTTTCATGATATTTTCCTCAAAAGGAAAGAAAATTGAACTCAAAGATATCCAAGGGAAACCCTCTATACTGATAATATCTAACAACGTGAAAAAAATACTAAAAAAGGGACACCATGGTTTAATTGCATAATTGTTCTCACTAGATGCTCAAATATCTAGACCCTCTACTATAGTGGATCTCCAAACATTATCGACAATAATTCCAAGGCATTTGGAGAGATGCCTATGGGTATTCCACCTACTCGATATCATGGATATGCTATTAATTTGTATATGGGAAGTGTACCACCTAACATTATGCCTTACATGTGCCCATATGCATAAAAGTGTGAGATTGAGCATATGGTTCAAGAATATTAGAGGTTGGCAACACTGAACCTGGCCAAAGTTTCCTATACATGTCATTAATTAATTGCAAGGAAAAAAATTCTTTACCAAGTTGGATCTCCATTCTAGATATCATCAAATTAGAATGAGGAAAGAATACATCCCCAAAATATCCTTTAGAACACATGAAGGTCGTTATGAATTTTTGGTGATGCCATTTGGCCTTACGAATGCACCTTCAACATTTCAAAGCTTGATGAATTCTATTTTCAAACCTTCCTCAAAAAATTTGTGTTAATATTTTTTGACGATATAATAATCTACATCAAATATTGGGAAGAGCATGTACACCACGTTGATGTGGTATTAAAACTATTGGAAGAGAAATAACTATATGAAAATCTTTCAAAGTGTGCCTTTGGGGTTCAAGAAGTGGAATATTTGGGTCATATTGTATCTCATGAAGGTGTTAAAGTGGACTAAAACACAATTAAATCTATGGTGGAATGGCCAATTCCAAAAATCTCAAAAAACCTTATATGATTATTAGGATTGATGGGATATTGACATAATTTTGTCAAGAATTATGATCCAATATCAACATCCCTAACAATGTTATTAAAAGAGGAGGAATTTGATTGGACTCAAGAAGAAACCAAAGATGCACTTTCAAGGAAATAAGAATACATAAAGGTATTTATGTGTGCTATTTCTATTCTACAGTCTAAGCAGGTGGAATAAGCAATGATATAATAGAAGCAAGATCAAAAGGTATGCAAGATGATTCAACAACTACAAGAGGAACCAAGTGCATTAGATAAATTTGGGTGGAATAATGATTTACTGTGGTATCATGATCACCTATATTTATGTGAGAATTACCAACTCAAACATAAGGTCCTTTTGGAATTGCACACTTCTCCTATATTAGGACATTCATGGTTCTTGAAAACTTACCATAGGATCAAGAATGATTTTTTCTGGGAAGACCTTAAAATTGATGTTCAAAAGTTTGTGGTTCTACGTGTGGTTTTCCAATAAAGTAAGGGAGATAAAATCAAGACCCTAGGTGTCCTACAACCATCAACCATACCAAGTCAATGTTGGGAAGATGTTTTAGTGGATTTTATTACAGGTCTACCCAAGTCTGAAGAAAATAATGTTATCATGGTAGTAGTGGATTGAATCACAAGGTATGCTCATTTTTTTCTCTTTCTCATCCTTTTAAAGCAAGTATAGTAGCTACAACATTCATGGAAATAGTTCAAAATATACCTAGAATCCCCAAGATTATTGTAAGTGATAGATATCCTTTTTTGACTAGAAATTTTTGGATTGAATTATTTTCTTGATTGTGTACTCAATTAGCTCACAAATCTTCTTACCATCTTCAATCTGATGGGAAAACTAATATTGTGAATAAATGTCTAGAAGGGTATTTTCATGGCTTTGCATATGATAAACATGCACAATGGGTCAAGTGGTCGCCCTTGGTAGAATGGTGGTAGAACACATCCTTCCATACTTTATCAAAATTTCCCCATTTATGGCACTTTATGGATATCGACCTCCATCCATCACATCACCCTTGAGAGAGAAATTGAAGGTTCAAGCAATGGAGGACCATATAGAGAACCAAATTAAAGAGGTTCTAAAACTATTGGAGGATAAATTTGTTACAACATAAAATATGATGAAACAAGAAGTATATCAACATGTAGTGAAATGGAATTTGAAGTGGGGGTTTGGGTATTTCTGAGGCTACAACCATACAAACAGATGTCCCTCAAGCAACAAAAGAAGGAAAATAAATTAACACCCAAGTACAATGGTCCCTATAAGGTGTTGTGGAGGATTGGAAGTATGACTTACAAGTTGGAGCTGCCTCTATCTTCATATGTACAACCAACCTTCCATGTTTCTTGATTAAGGTAATATGCAACAAAATATTGATTCAAACTATTTTACCAGAGATTAATGAAGAAGGGAAAATCATACTAGAATTAGACATATGGTGGTTCACTTGAATTCATAATTGACAGTTTCATAGTTAAATAGTTAAATAACATATATCATTTCCACAATCCTACGTTTCTAAGGAAGTATTTATGGGTGAGACTTCTTGAGTGTTCTTTTGAATTCATTACATAAATTCATATCCCAAGAAGATTTAATAACTTTTTTTGTCCAAAGGAAAAAAAACATAAATTTTATTAAAGAGTATAAAATTTACATTCTGAAGAATGCATGTAAAGACATGCATTTAATCCTAAAAGTCTCACTGCTACCAAGACTGGTATCTGGAATCAAATATACACAGTTCACAAAAGAGTGCCATTTTCCTAGTCTTTCTGTACAAAATATTCTAGCTCTAATAAACTGGAAATCATAAAAAACTGCATCATATAAACTATAACAACTATGAAAAATTCTGAAGAAGACTCATGGGAACCCCTCCCAAAAATGCTGATAGTCTGTAACCTATCCATTTTGTTGTCTTCAAACAATATACAAAAAGAGAAAAATCTCAGGCATTGGATCCTGGCTGAGCCATTTGTTCTATAAAAGGTCTGTGATAATGTTCATAGCTCTACCCATCCAAGAACTCTATGATGTGCCACTTCTCATGAGCCATAAGAGTGCCCTCTTTATATAAGTTGTCTGTTGCGACATTCCTTTCCCTGTAGACATGTTTGAATGACATATTTGTAATTAAAAAGAACTCTTCAAGGATAGAAGTAAGAGTTATGTTATGACACATTTGAGTTTTCCTCAGCCAATTGATGACCACCATTGAATCTCCAAAAATATGAAGGTTTAAGATCCATTTTCCCCCAGCAAAAGTGAGCAAGAGATTTAAGGCCATAAGTTATGCATAATTTTTTGTTCCGAGAAGATTTAATAACTTAACTGATGCATTATCTAATTATGTGTTAGCTTGACATTTGTCACATTAAAGTAAAAACAAAGCATGCATGTACATTATCATGAAAAAACAATCACATAAAATTGTTGCACAAATAAGTAGAGTTAAAGTGACCATGTAAATATATAACAATAAAACATCATCGTGTCCAAAATAGGTCATAACAACATTGGGCTTGACATTCCCTAATGATCTAATATAATCCCATTGATACAAAATGGTATATATAAAAGATATGCCTCAAGTGCATGCTTGACATATGTTTCAAGGTAGAAAATGATGACATTTACCACCTATTGGAAGCATTAAACCCAAGGACATGGTACCCCCACTACTTGCCTCTGCATGCACTTTGGAAAATCATTGTTCTGTGCCATCAATACCCTTTGAGTCAACCCCTAAATTTTCCTATGGATAGATCATAGAACTCTATTTCTCTATCCTCCATGATAGTTTTCACCTCTACCTTCGCATTGATGTTTGAAGTATCTAGATAGTTGGACTAGACCTACATCTATATCAACAAATGTTTTTGTTAGTACCTTACACGCCAAATGTTTTAGTACTTCTAAAAATAAAAATGACATATAATAAAATACAAAAACATCATAAGACATTCAAAAATAGTTTTTTTCTTACCGATATCGCCCCATTGGGCATTCATGGGTAGCACTAACTCAATATATTTATTAAGGTCTATTATAGCATATGGATAGTTGTCAATACCAACTAACTGATGAGACCATTAATAAAAAAACTCATCCCTGAAAGCATTGATGACTATCATACCTCCTAGATTATACATCATGTCTTGCATCATGCCACACTAGGATCTCTGATTCTTAGTGATCAAAGTATGATGCATGGGTGAATCATTAGGATCCTCTTTGAAAACAAAGAGCATAATATGGTCCCATATCCAAAGTACTTTTTCTTCCCTAGCTTGTAGTCATTGAGTTGATATTTCATGTTAGCAAGTAGGCCTGTAGCCTAATCATATGTTGTGGGCCTAAAGAAATATACTCCATAATACATTTGAGATATTGAATATTGATGTAGATAAGTTGATCTTGACATTTGTGTAATGGTAAAAAATGTGATCTTTAGAATAGAGATTTCTATGTTGTTGATGGGGACTTGGGTACCTATTTTTTGTGTGCTTGCTAAACAATATGTGCCTATGTACTGCTGAATAGTGGGTGTTCCACCCTCTTGTATAATGTATTCCTTATTTTAGGTTTACTGGAGCTCCTTGTATATCCATATAAGGAAGTATATATCTTCCACCTCAATATTTAGAATATTTTCATCCATCATGAAATAATCCTGGTCTGATTTCCAATAACCAACAAGTGTTTGGAGTAGTCATTTTTGTGTTTGCACACTTGGGAACCTAAAACACTTTAAAAGTACACAATATTAAAGTGAATCCACTACCTAGGGATCAATTCTGATGAGGTTATATAATTATTCATTCTCCCTCTCCTTCCATACAATTTTCATCCTTCCCTTTCTTAAACATTCAGTGAAATATTTTTGATTAATTTTTTTTTTTTTTTTTTTTTTACATTTTTGAAGGGATATGCACTTTCCTATGGATACAGATGCATGCATACTCAATTTTCCTTTAGCAAAAGAGAGTATATGGATTTTTATACACAATTTTCATCCTTCCCTTTCTTAAACATTCAGTGAAATATTTTTGATTAATTTTTTTTTTTTTTTTTTTTTTACATTTTTGAAGGGATATGCACTTTCCTATGGATACAGATGCATGCATACTCAATTTTCCTTTAGCAAAAGAGAGTATATGGATTTTTATACATGCCATGTGTTGGAGGAAAGAACATATGCATAGTTCCATGTTTTTGTAGGGTCCCCCATCAGTAAACAAATTGGAAAAAATTGAAATAAATGAATGAAAATGAAAGAGGAGAATAACATGAATTTGAGGAATCTTGTTTTCATCGGTTGAATATACCAAAACATGCAGCTGAAAATTTGGAGTAAAATGGTTTTGCAAAGCCTTGAGGTAAGTTTTTCAAAGTCACTATGCTTAAATGAATTGATTTTAAATATTCTAGAAATTTTTTACCATTTTAACTCCAATTTTGTTATGTATTTTGGATTTCTTTGACTAATATCATATTGAGAGAGTATATTTGACTTTTGAAGGTAGAATGAAGTTTTGGAATCACTATCTTTAAACGTGAATTTTTCATTTGAATCTTCAGGTAAATGAACTGGAATTGGCATATAGGTATAGTTATAATCATGTTGCATTGTCTATTATCACCCTCTATTTCATTTTAAATTTCCTTAGTCTCCACCCCACAAGTTTCCACATTAAACCACCTCTTTTTTTTATTAGATTTCATTGAGTGGTATAGCCTACCTATCATGGGACTCCATAGTTATCAGTTTTCTCACCATTTGGTGGTCATGATGATTTTTCTAATAGGTTTGGGGGCCCTCTTAGCCTTGCCATGAATTTTTGTTTGAAGCCACATGATCTCTTCTCACTTGTTTTTTGTACATTACTTATGTAGATCTATTTTTTATGTTTTGATTTGCATTTTTTAATTTCACATCAATGCTTGCGCTTTTGAGTCTAATGCCCATTGTAGTTTTCCATCCTTGGCTTATTACTTATGCATTATTTTTGTCACTTGCCTTTGCATCTATTTCTTCTATAATTTGAAACATTTTCCTTTTAGGAAACATGCTTATGAGTGTTAAAATCCTACACATATTTTTGTTTTTGTTTTTTCATAGGTATGTTCCATGCACTTGGAATGTAATTGCACACCCTACGACACTTGTTTCCTCCACTATATTTTAGCATTCTTTTGTTAGTTTTTCAGTATTTTTAATATGAAAAAGATTAAAAATATTATATCTATAAAAAGAGATAGGTGGGAAAGAATTAACATCTCTATAATCATAGTGGAAACAATCTAGTTATGTTTCCTGTTTCCCTTGAACAAAGCACTTGTGTCATGTCTATCATTCACAAATTGGGTCTTAGTATTGCCTTAGGAACTAAACCATGTTTTTTGAATTTTCTACTTATTTGGCTGGTTTCTCTTCAAATCATTATGTATAACCCATTAATGGATTGATTTAGATTGTATCATCATATAATTTTTCATCCAACTTGGTACTTTCTAGGTGGAAAAAATTGTAGGAATTAGCTTGCAGGGCCATTTTAGTGGCAGGTCCTAGTTTGGAAAATTGGGGTCTATAACCTTCCAGATCGATTTGGAGTAATTAAATGACATTTTTTGGGGTTACAATGTCCAAAACCTATTCCTAAACCCTTGACAATGTTCTAGACTTCAATACCTTTCCAACGGTGTGGAAAACACCTCAATCGGATCTTGTATGCAAAAGTTATTCCTCTCACAAGTTAACCTACCTTGTTTACCACCATGGTACGAGTGAATGCCATGTCAACCCCCATTACTCACACATATGAGGCTAGAAACATGTGGAATTTAAAGAATATTATAGAAATCCTAAACCTAATCACTAATTGAGGGTTGAGCAAGTAAAAACCCTAACCCTAGATGGCTATCCAGATATATTAAATACCAGGCCGCTAGGAGGAGAAATGGTTCCATTATTTTGTATTGTAGTTGTTCCATAGTTGAAAATAACATCCAAGGAGTTGTATTTTGAGAGCATAAAAAAGGTGGTAGGAGATTTTGTAGAAACTATTCAGGCCACAATTTCAAAGGCAAATCCATACTGAGTGCCTCTTTCTTTGTACTTGCTTTCCATAACTGAAGAAAAGAGAGTAGAGCATAGGCCTCACCTTCTATTTGGGTTTTCTCCTGTATTGGGTTTCCTAGTATATATCTTGTGTTCATTTGTGTGTGGATGACCTGTTCTTTTGATCATTTGTTTCATTTTAGTAGTCAATTATTTTCATAATTCAAGCAAAGATAGTAATTAATTAATCTAGGATCTAAGGTAAATTAGTTTGCACAATCGAAGATTTCAAAATATTATAAGATCTATTGTGATGAGCTATTCCATTGGAATATCCATAAAAAAATACATATCATATTGCTATTAGAGTAGTTTTATTTGGGGTATTTGTGGAAACTTGCAGGATCCAAGAATTGTATTAAGAAGAAAGTCGTAGAATGCTAGCCATGGAAGATGAGTTTGTTCACAAAAACCCTCGAGATCCAATAGAAGAAAGATTTGTGAGGCTGGAAGAGAAATTTGCTGATATCTCTCACAATATGACCCTCCTCATGGAGGATATATAAAGAAATCTCAAACCATTAGACGAGACTAGAGGCTATAACTTAGAGATCAAATCAGAGGGGAAATTGAGAGAAAATGAAGACCCAGAAAAGGAGTTGAGGAAAGAGCTTGAGAAAGAGAAACACACTACTAGTGCCATTACCCCTTGATGGTATTTATTTAAAATGGAAGAAAAATTGGATATCAAGCCATACCAAAGTTAGATCGATGTAGTGAAGTTGAATAATTGGTTGCAATAGTTAGAGGTCTATTTCGATGTCCACTATATAGAAGAAGATCAAATGATTTCATTTTCTAGACTAAAATTAGAGGGCCATGCATTAAACTTGTGGGAAAGTCACATGAAAACACTTAGGTTGGATGGTGATCCACCAATAACTAAGTGGGAGAATTCAAAAACCCTCATTAAGTCCCAATTATACCCTATTGGGTATGTAGAGGACCAATGGATAAATTGACATTAATTAAAGAAAAGGCAGGTCTAGAGTGTGCAAGAGTACACCACCAAATTCATAAAGATGGCTATCATGCTGGGTATCTCTCCCAAGAACTCAGATGTACTCCTGAATTATTTGGGGGGTCTACGTAGTAATTTGAAAAAGCAAGTGATGCTCTTCAATACCAATACAGTTGATGAAGCCTATGTGCAAGCATAGTATATGGAAAATATAGGCCACAAGAAAGGACAACCAACTGGTTCCAAACAAAAAGAGCACCAAGAAGATTCCAAGGAGTGGAAGAAGAAGTGGAAAGGGAAAGAAAAGAAGATGTCACCCACTACACATCAACGAAAGGATATAAGTAACCACTGTAACCATTGCAATATCGATGGTCACACTAAATAAAAGTGTTGGAAAGTACATTCAGAGATGAACCCTAAGAATTGTAAGAAGGATGCCAAGAAGAAGAACCTTTTAGCCATGGATTCCAACAATCACGTAGAGAGAAGATCATATGTGGTTGAGAAGCTTACTTGCACTTCAATGTAGAAAGAGGTGACTCTGAGCAGTCTTCATCATAAGGAAGAGAAGGAGATGGAAAAACTCTTCCATATCAATATCTAGGTCAAGAAGACCAAGGTAGACCCTCTATTTGATTTCGGTTCACAAGACAATCTCATAGAAACTGATCTAGTCAGGAAGCTTGGGTTGGAGGTTTATGATTATCCTAGCCCATATCTACTGGGATAGGTAAACAAGGATGCAAAGATCAACGTCACAAAATAGTGTAAGATCAAATTTGTTGTAAGTGTATTTTTTATTGATGAAGTGGAGTTAGATGTAGTACCCCTTGACATGTGTGGTGTAGTGTTTGGAATCCCCTACATGTATATAATGGATGTGATATTCATGTATAAATAAAACCAATACCTCCTGATCAAGGATGGAAATTATTTCATCATCAATGATCATAAAGGTAATTTTAAGATCTTACTAGTAAGTTCCAACAAAGCCAAAAGGTCGATTAGTTCAAATAAGAAGTATGTTTTTCTTTTCTTATGAGAGAATCAGCCGGGTGATGAATCAATAGGAGTAAAGACATCCCTAGAGGGATGTAATAAAATAGAAACAATAGTTGGAGGATTTGTTGTAGGCATACAAAGGAGTTTTATAGGATCCTAAAGGATTACCACCTAAGAGGGAAGTGGAGCACAAGTGATCCAGATTATTTTCAGCACAAAATGAGAGCGGAGATATAACACAGAAATATACAGAGATATTGAAACTGATACTCGCTATTCTACTGGTTCTATTGGTGTTACTAAATCATATGCAGAGAGACAATAATATAACAGAGATATATCATAAATATAACAAGAGGCGCAAATATACAATAATACACAATTTCTATTAATGAGCGAAATGTACAAATCTGTAGAAATATAGAGTGAAAGACTCGCTAGAATGGTGGCAACTTATATCTGAGAAGAGATGTGACAATTACTTGCATTCAAAAGAATATGATCACAATGAGGCTCTAAATTCCTTTTTAACATAAATAAAATCCAAAACCCTAACCTTAGAAGATGAAAATCCAACAGTTTTGTGGACCCCATTTTGGGTAGTTTGGTGTATCAACTTCTCGAGGGCATAACTTTGGCATGTGATCTACGTTTGGGGCACACGATAGCTCATTGGAAGGGTATCTTCGATGAGATTAATTTTGGGGGATCAATCATAGTATTCAATTATCTTTTAGGTGCTCGATCCTGAAAAACCTTTATTTAGGCCCTCAAAATGGCCCCATAAATTTAGGAACCGAAAAACTGCTAAAAATAATATATTGCCAAAAGAATGTTTGGAGCTAGTTATGATAGGTGTGTGGTCAGCGATATCCACCTAGATTAATTTGAGATTAGGATCACTCTAATTCTCCATGCATCTTATGAAGCTTGACTCCCTCTGAGTCTATATAATCTTTGGAGCCATATGCTCCCTCTCTGTGTGATGATTTCCTCTGAAGTCTCCTATGAATGGTCCTAGGGAGGTTGCTCCTGCCTACTAGATTATGAGGGATGAATCCCTATGAATTATGTATCCTTTTGAGTTTGTACTTGGTGGGGCCACCTGCCTCACCATTGGTGGAGCCATATACTCCTCATGATATGGCTTATCAATTCTATACATCTTTGCATCATGCAAAGTGTCATAGGACCATGCTGGTCTCTTCCTAGTTTCTACAATGATTCTGGGTAGGCCCATATGGCTCTAATAACTCTTCATGATGATATTAAAAGTGATAAAATATACTAGAGGGATTTTTTGGGTCATTTTTGGAGCCTTCTGCTCCTTACAATAAATCTCCATACAAGATATTTTGTATCTCACAAAAGTACCCTTCTTGCCAGAAGGTTTTAACTTTGTCCTCTTTTTCTTCAGTACAAGGATGTATATGTTCATGTATACAACTTCTTATCTGGATATCCCGCTCCATGTCTCAAAATAGAGACCATCTAATATGTTTCCTCCTACAAATGTCACTATATCTCCCCTCAGATTTATCACATGTGACCTACTCGGAACAACAAGGGAAGAAATAAACAAAAACAATACTCTCATAATAATAATAAGAACAATAATGAGAAAAGTCGTCACAATAGCTCTTTCTTAGATCTATCACTTATGACCTACCTGGAACAAGAGCCAAATAAAAATGCAATAATAATAAATAGGAACAACACTCTTCTAGTTTTGTGACCAATCATTCCTCCTAACAAGAGAAAAAGTATTTCCAATATAATATCATTTTCATAAGAACATATCTATGTTAGCAAGAATAAAAGACAATTTCATGGTAATCATCATAGCATTACCAAGGTGACCTACGTGGAAGCAAACCAAGAAATATATCGTAGAGGAGATGTTAGTTCATCTTGCAAACAAATACAATAAGAATTTATATCAATAGTACTCACATGCTACCAAGTATTCATTGTATCTAACAATAATAAAACCTTTCAAATATTTTTGTCATAAACTATAGCGTTTACTTGTAATGTAGCAATTATCAAACTTGATATGTGCAAATTGGAGACTTATAAATTTAATCAATCAAACCTGGAACCTGGAGTCTTATCTTCAAGAATGAGTGTTTTTTCTTTTCTTCTGAGTCTCCTTCACTCAAGATGACAAGTATTCTCTTCAACATGTCCCATGTACTAAGATAATATGATTTTTTGATAGAAATCCAATTGAGGGAATATAATGAAAATAAAATCTAAAAACCAAACCTTAATCAATCTAATATTTTGACTAAATTCAGCTTATAACTTTAACTTTGACCATAGGTTTGACTTCAATAGATAAAAATACAACTAGATGTTCATAAGATCACAATAATGTCATAACATCTAGAGGCATATCAAAACAATCAAACCTGGAGTGCGTTGTTTTTTTGAATGTGTTGGATCTGAGATCCCTCTGGATCTACAATTGTTGCTTGGACAAAAGATCCCTTCTCCTACAAATACCCTTAACATAATGATACAATTAAACACATATAAGTACATACCTTTGGTAGAAGCGAAAAACAACGGAAAGCAACAACGAATCCTAAAACTTCAAAGTGCTCCAACTTGCAATCTGAAGGTAGATGGAGATGTTCTAGGGTAAGGCATACTAGGACAATAAAAAATTAGGTCCAACTCTTCACTGAAAGTTCCCAACGAATTTGGGTTAGGGTTTTTTTTTTTGGACTAGAGGAACTACAAATGGTGCTACAATTGACACTGCAAATGGTGATACAAATAGCATTGCAACTGATGTTGCAACTGACACTACAACTAGCACTACTGACCTAGGGTTTTGTGAGGAAACCCTAATTTTTTTATTTCAAATTTTGGAGATCTGATCAGGGGAAAAAG
>CBVK0100240331.1:0-13559 GCA_900067695.1 Picea abies | reverse complement strand
TTCTAGATGACATATGAGGGTCCTCCAACTTCGTAAGGCCATAACTCTCAAACCGTGAGGAGTTATGTGATGTTCCACATACCACCAGAAATGGCATGACATGTAATATCCATATAGAATAGTATTATCTGAAAATATATCATAATTCATACAGTTACCCATCAAAAAAACTTGGGTCCATTACCCAAACCTAGGGTCTCCAACTTCTCATGGCCATAACTCTCTAACCGTGAGGAGTTATGTGACGTTCCACATACCACCCGAAATGAAATGACAAACACTATCCATATAGGATAGTTTCCCTGACAAATTCACTATCCTTCATCTCATTATTCCATAATTAAGCATGGATTATCTTACTCCGCAAAGCGTCTTCCCGTGAGGGATTTCACCATAAGGGGACCACTTTGGAGTTCATCCATATTTACTTCTTATCAACCATGCCAAAAAAATAATGAGTCATTTTTACATCAAACAATCTTGGGTCCATTACCCAAACCTTTGTGCTACGGGGCTTTCTTCAAGGGTTGACATCAATGACAACCAACCTTAATCAACATCCTATACTTTTGATTGTGAGGTGCCACAATACTTAGGTGTGGGTGAGGGGTTCATGAGCTAACAAATGATCATTTCCTAGAGAAATAAAGCTTTGCAAGAATTTCTGTATTATTTTCATGATACAGGTTATTATCAGCAGTCATTTTATCTTGAAGTGATAAACTCATGTGTGCTATAAATTGTTGCATATGTCCTTAACAGACCACTCTGTTGGTTTATTTTGTGTTACAGGTTATTCATTATAGGTTTTAAATTACATTTTTGTTACAGGTTGTTCATTGTAGGTTTGACATTACATGTTCTATGCAAGTGGATTGAGTGAGCATGGTGGCAAAATCAACAACAATGGAACACTCTTAGCCTGCCTCAACTCCTATTCACTATGTTCATGGCCTCTGAGGAATCAATTGCCTCAGCCACAAAGCTCCCAAGAGTTGGAGACCATTGATTTAAACACCACCAATTTCCAAGAACAAGCTATAACAGGGTTTTCAAAACCGAGTTTCAGAACATCTTTGGAGCTAAGGGATACTCCAAGGAGTGGATAAAAAAGGAGCTAATCAACCCTCTCATAGTCATCACCAGATTGATTACATGTGAAGGTAGATATTCTGTCTTTAAAGCCTATCAATTTCAATTATTAGCTCACTTTCAGTTCAATAAGCCATTGTAACTTTCCCTTTTATTTCTTGAAGAGTCTAGAGAAGATGTCTTCCCAAGTGAGGAAGGTTGTAACCAATCGCCAAGAAACCTATTGCTAACCCCCCTCTAAAAATAGTAAAGACAAAGAAGACTATTGCTAATTCATGGCACGAGGACATGCCATATATTCAATCTGGGGGGAGTTTCCTGAGCTAAAAATGCTAAGCATTGCCCATTTGTATAGCAAACCCATGAGAAGAGGAAGTAGGATTTATGTCAAAATTTTATCATATTGTCTTTTTACAATGTCTTTGGATATTGTATCAGCATTTGTTTGTATTGGTATGCTAAATTATATACTGTTGACATCATTATGTGTGTTATAAGCTTGTTGTGCATTTTTTTATACTTAACTACTCTTTGTGACAAATACAAAGCCATAACAACTGTTAAATACTTACTGCCATCTGTATTACAAGATTATGAAAAGAGGAACAGTTGTTTGAATTGTTACAAATCGATGAAAGGAAATAACAATTATCCTGTTCACCATGCCTACCAATACAAACAAAGCCTTTTGTTAGTATTTGTCAGTCTGTTGGTCACCCATGATCAAGTTTTCTCTTTCATGTGATTGATAGGGTTATTAGGTCAAACTGTTATATTTTCAAAATAAAATTCTCAAATATAATTTGACATATCTTGGTTGTAAAATTTCCATTGGTGTGTCTAGGTGCCTTTACTACTCCCTCCACTCATCCAAGGTCATAAATTTTCATCATTGTCATGTCATCATTCCTTGTCATCAATTTTCAAATGATTGTCTTGGTCAAAGTTCTACTTCAAAATTGGTTTATGAATTAAGGAGGATCAATTTGACAAAAGTGAAAGAGGTTTTTGTCAATAATAGACCAAGAAACAAAAAAAATCTTCAGTTTATGCACAGGTGTTATTGTTTGAGATAAATTCCCCAAATACAATCGCTATAGGAGGGTTTCTACACATTTGGACAACTTGACTTCAAGTCAGTTTTTTAGAGGGTTCGAGAAGGCATTTGCAGTATTGCTTGATGGTTCCATTGTGTAGAAGACATCATAAAATTTCCACCCATACCACTTTCAGCCCAAAAATATTCTGGGAAGGCCTCCAAAATCCCTATCAAAGACCACGTTGAGCTTCTGATAAGAACACGCTGCACTTCTGCAATTTTTGAGTAACCAACTTCAAGATGGGATTCTGAACAAATGGGAAAGTAATTTTGAAATATGGAGGAGGTTTTGGTTCATAACATACCAAAATACAATAACCTCTCTCAGTTGTTTAATATACTTTATTTTTTGGGATATATTCTATCATCTTAGAGGCCTATGCTTTCAAAAAATAAAACACTATGTTTTTCCTATTTGAGTCATATTTTATTTTCATGTTTTCCTAACAACCGAAAGTGAATTTTTGAAAACCAAGAGAGGTTTTTATGAAGTACATATTAAGAAACAATAACCTCTCTCAGTTGCTAAATATACATTACGGTTTTGGATATATTCAATTCTCTTAGAGGCCTAGTTTTTCAGGAAATAAAACACTATGTTTTTCCTGTTTTAGTCATGTTTTCTTGGCGTGTTTTCCTAACAACTGAAAGTGAATTTTTGAAAAACAAGAGAGGTTTTTGTCAAGGACATATTAAAAAACAAAAACCTCTCTCATTTTTTACATAGGTTTATTGTCTTGTAGTTACAGGTGTCACTTTGATACCTATTTTTCACAAGTTCGCCAGGCCAGAATTGTTGTGCTTATGGGAAGTCACTTTTGGAACGAATTTTGCAGAGGTAAAATTATTGTTTTGCGTGGTTTAAAGGATCAAGGGTATAATATACATCTCAAGGCTCTGTCACATGTCATCAGCAACCTCCAAAAACTCCCAACCCTCCAGTTCAAACTTAGAGAGCATGAAACATTGAGTTGTCATTTACGCCATGATAATGTTGTCCTACAAGCTAAGATGAATTATCTACAGCGTTAGGTTGATGATATTATTGCCAACAATAATAGTCTCTGGATGTAATTAAAACACCATAAAAATCCTAAGTCAAAATCCCCCAGGCAAGAGAGAGAAGCTTCTAAATCTAATCTGCCCCCTCTTTCCCAAGTTAGTCATAAAGGGCAATTTCTTTTTGTTTGCAGTGGGACCTGCAAAATCTTAGGTGTGGGGGTAATGTTGGGCCCGAGATATGATCACTTTTATGACAGTTATTATACACTTTTTCCACATGTACATATGTGTTTTTCATATTTTAAAGGAGCTTTTTGAAGAATTTTATATAAAATGATATGATCGACAAAAGGTACATATAATTCATGTTTAATGATTGTATCAAGTATAATTCATCATGTTTTATGATTTTCAAGAGCTAATTCACATTTTTCTGGTGTTACAGGGAAAAAATGCACTACGTTTCTAGTTTTGACACTTGATCTGGCACTCATTCCAGCACTCGTTCCGGCACTCCGTCCAACACCTCTTCCTACACAAAACCAGAGGGCGATTTGGTGGTTATGGTATTGGCGGCCAGTGGGGGGAGAATCAGAAACATGTGTTTTTTTCATCCTTATCCCCTCCAGCTACTGAGCTCCCGACAACTCAGTTTCAGTTGTCCAAGAAGGCGATTATTGGCTCTCTCTGTTTCGGCAGTTAGGGCACCATTAATGAAATTTGCCAATTTTAGAAGTGGTTCGAACCTCCTGTGGTCAACCACTTGGTTTGTAAACATTACAAATACCACCGTGGTGGTCAAATAATTGTTAAGCAGTAGAAAAAGTCGTGTGTTAGAGCCAAAAACGATTTTGGCTCTGTTTTTGTATTTTTCAATTGCCATAATTATATAAAACTGTGTTTCTGCATTTTAATGGTGAATTCATCTTGCTGAGCTCGTGGTGTGATTTTAGAGAGTGACCATGACTTAATGGGGGCCCACCAACAATCTGGTAACTCTTCTTTAGTTTATTTATGCATTTGTATAGTTTAGTTGTCTCTCTTTATTTCCTGTACATGCATTTCTATTTTGTTAATTAGTTTGTTGTTATAATCTAATTTGCTTTGACTCTCTTTTGCAGGTTAGTATGATGAATTGTATTAGCATGCATTAATCTTGTAATTAGGAATGGATCTGCAGACTCCTAGACTAACCCTATGTGTAGTTAAATATTAGATTATGTTTTTATCTAAGATTTTAGAATCAAGTTTAAAACAGAGTTCTGAATAGCATAGAATAGCGTTTTAATTTGGGTTTTAATTGACAAGGATTTGATGGATGGATAGAGTTAATTCTAGTTTTTAATGATAGATTGCTTATTTCAATTTTATATATATCTTGCTTACTTAGTTGTTGATTAATATAAATATTAGTTTGTTTTTTAATATCATGTTTTAAATTTATGTTTTTAGTCATTTCCTTATTTGCAGTTTGAATTTTTAGAATAGATATAGCATAGTTTCATGTTACGTAATTTCTTGCCTAGAATTAGATTGCAATTGTAGTTCTTAGTTAATGAATGAGTTTAAGTATGAATTTTTCTTATGTAGAATATAAGTATAATGATGATCTCGTTATGTTGTTGATGGTTAATAAATGAACATGCAAGGTATTTAATATTGTTTTTGTGTTCACACAACCACTAGCATTATATTTGAATTGTCATAGGCTAAAGATATTTTCTTGCTTTTGTAGATTAGAAGAGATAGTTTCTTGATTTCATAGCTTAGGAAATAGTTTTATTGTTGTTGTAGGATAGATAGACTTTTCTTTGATAGATTAGATAGCAGTTTGCTTATTATAGATTAGCATTAGTTGGTAGTTCTTCTTGCTTTCAATAAAATAGATTTCCTTTCATGCATTAGAAATAGTTTTTCATTGAGCATTTAGTCCAGTTGCCTCTTAGATTTCCTTTCATGCATTAGAAATAGTTTTGTATTGAGCATTTAGTCCACTTGCCTCTTAGGCTAGATAGTTGTTCAATGAGAAGTTTTAATTTGATTGCTTGTAGTATTTAGTTGTTTTTGCTTACTTGTATTTTGCTTTAGTAGGTTAGTTAGGTATCTTTTCTTACTTGTCTTTTTCTTTAGTAGGTTAGCTAGGTGTCTTTGCGTGCTTTTCTATTTTCTTTAATAGGTTAGATAGGTGTCTTTGCTTACTTGTTTATTTACTTGCTTTCATAGGATAGTTTCTCATTGAATGTAGGTTGGCAAGTTAAAATAGTTTGCTTTGGTTATTTGCTTATTGTTATGCTTAAATAGTTGCTTATTGCTTATTGTTGAATTAATTTGCTTTACATAGGGTTTTACTTGCTTTCTTAGGAACTATCCATCGATCCTTGGCCCAAAAGTACTTAGGTTACCTAGTTTCAAATTGCTTAGTAGGGTTTGCTCATTAGATAGGTTTTGCTTGAGTACATTAACCTTAGATAGTTGCCTTTCTTAGTTAGACTATACTCCTACCAACCCTTATACCTTTGGCATATATTTTCTACAACTCTAAGTTCACAATTTAATTGAGGGTTTTTACTGTGTTTTTAGTTCATATATAACACCCATCACTCCTTCGAACAACTCGAAGGAGTTACTATTAAATCCTCTTAACATTTCAAAGGAGTTACTTTCAACTCCTCTCAGATGATCTTAGGAGTTACCCTCTCAGCTTCTGAACTGATTATAAAACTTTCTCTTTAGCCATCTGATCAAACCAACCCCAACCACCACATTTAATTCCATAAATGGTCATTTGACTATATAAACAGAATGGGGTTAGGTTTAGTGTTATCCTACCATTTTCAAGTGAAAAAGGGAACCTAAGGATAAACATGTCGAGATGAACTTCATTCAAGTCTCTCACCTATCCATATCCACCACGTGGCGGTGTAATCCAGGTAAGAGCACCTCAGCTCTCTTCCATTTTCAGGCTAGGGTTAGGTATTTATTTATTATTGTTCCTTACTCCCTTTCCGTAGATCGATAATCCTCTTCCCCTCTCTCTTCATCATTTCACTCTCGACCACACCCCCCTTCGCCAACCTTACATTTTGTTTTAGAACCTGTTCCTTGCCATGGAATGCACAACCATTTGGCCCTTTCCCCTTCATCACGATGGAATTTCTCCTCACCCTTTCACTTAACCCTTGCAATCCCCAAAGCTCACCCCAAGAAAAGAGACCTTGATATAGAGAGTTCTAAGGTTTCCTCACGCTCCTCCAAACTGGTCATGGATTTTCCCCATATCACTTTTCAATTCTCACGAAAAATCCCTAACTCTAAACCGAAGGGTTTCAAAGGAAATTCTTCGATGCATTTAAAAAATTTAAAGTTATCTTCTCCGCATAGCTTAGAGTGATTGAAAACAAATCCTTCAAGCATATTGGAGGAGTTACTTTCAATTCCTCGGATATGATCAGAGGAGTTACTTTTAATGATTTGACCTCTTTGGTACTTGTGATATTTCCTTCCAATGACATATTGGAAAAGTTGGAAACAACTCTTCCGATCTCATCGGATGAGTTGTTACCAAATCCTCTAATGTGATTGGAGGACTTCTATTTAACTCTTCTGATCAACCATTCTAGTGAATTTTATAGAAACATTTAGTTCTAACCCCTCCTATATATATCATATAAGTTTCTTTAAACCTGACATCTACAGAAAGAAGCTTTCTATGCCTCGGTAATTTCAATAATTATTATAATTGTCCGATCATTTAGATTTATTTCAAATAACATTCTCTAAATTTTTACTTTCTACATGTCCATACATGTCACCACAAAAGAAGAAGGTGGTGAAAGAAATAGGGGATGAGCCATCTAACAGCTCCCAACAAACAATAGAGGCATAATTTGTCGTGATCGTATATGATGATAGGTCAGGACTTCTAGAGAAGGATGGAGAGACCTTAAAATGGGGAGAAATATATCATATGTTCAAGAAGTCAAACTTCTCTATGGAGGAGGAAGAGCCAAATGAACTACATGAATTTAGAAACATCAAAAAGTCAGGAATTTTCAGGGTGGAAGCACATCTAGTTGTCTTCCCTTGTGAAAACACCATTTTGTGGATTTTGAAGAACATAGACATAAATAGTCGATATGTCTGTAATGAATTAAAAGATCCAATAGATTCATTCAAGCCCAATGATTTGGATAAATGTTATCATATTGAAGCTGGGAACAAAACACTAGATGGTCAAATACTCAGCAAGTTGGAACTTACACCAAAATACTTATTCCCCAGTTGGTACAAGGCAGATAAGAAATTCAATTATAGGCCAAAGAGTCGGTACCCCATGAAACATTTAAAGGGACCCTCCCAGAATATGGTGGCCATCATGTGTAGGTTTTACAGGGAGCTATATGCAACTCATTTCCCCTTATCATACATGCTCCTAATTTATTTTTGTGCATATGTGGGGGTTTCATTGAATTGGGAAGACACATTATCTAAAAATTTCAAAGACGCCATCTCTGTAGTCATGCAAGCACAACCAGGGACATTTCCCAGTTTCCATATCTCCTCATATATCCTGGACATATAGTGTATTTCCCACAAGTTCTAAAAACTGGGTTGGAGTTTGTTTCCTGTCGACGTCACAATCCACATCTACTACAAATTTCTTTTGGAGCATAAATACCGAACATAATATCAAATAATATGTGAACACTTCCTCTCCCCCTTATATGAATTTATCTTTTGCACCACCCCACCTTGTATGACATACAAATCCATAGAAATCATAAGAAGGATCATGGACTAGTAGTTGGTGGATCACGATACCTATATAAGAATATATGGTGCGATGAAACCACCCCACTTACTCCCTTGGTTCGTTCCTGATGCATGAACATCGCCGACATCAAGTGAGCCAGTGCGGAAGCAAAAGGCAGTTGGACAAGTTCCAGCGCAAATTTTGAATTTATCTTGGATTTGATGCGCGAACATAAATGTGGCAATTTAATGAAGGCACACTTGTAAAATGTAAACAGACCTTGAGCGATTTTATCTCGTCCTTAGTAGGTAGAAGACATTTATAGTAGTTAATGCGAGTAGGTAAAATTGAATGTGTAGATTAGACAGTTTTAGAGCGCAAGAGGGAAACGGGATAGAGACACCCTCATTATGTATTGTAACATTATGAAGAAGTAGCATTGTTGGGAAGAGCATAGAAGAGAAGCAGAGAGTTGTGTAAGAACACCCATGTACAAATATTTGGATTAATAGAAAGAGTTTGATTCACATTCATGCTTTCGTGTTTGTTCTCTGTGTATTGATGTTGAATGATATGCTCATGAATGTTTGCTTCATGTTATACATTTTATTTATATGTTGTGTATATGATTTCATGTTTAGAGTTTGAAGTCTAAAAGGAAGTGGGAATGAGTTTCAATTGTTTCTCTATCTGAACAAGGGTTCCTGCAAGGAGTGCAGTTGAAGTGTCCGTAAGGAGTGCGTAGACAAAGGGCTCAGATAGGGTATCTTTTGTTCTCATTCACACAGAAGTGTGGTTTGGCACAGGAGCCGTGCAAGGAGTGTGCAGGCTGAGAGAAGTCTCAGGGTTGTGGACCTGAGTGAAGGGTTGAGAGACTGTTGTTGCAGGTGTGCGTAGGGTCGAAGGAAAGTCAGCACTTGGAAGTGTCTGAAGGTTGTTGCAAGGAGTGCGCGCAAGAGTCTTCTCTAAGACTCAGAGTTATAAGGAAGCTCAGGAAGGGTAAAGCCTTATAAAAGCTGAAAGGGTTGCACAGAAGTTGTTCCTGGAAGAATTAAGAAGGCGTCGTAAGTTTGCGTCGCAGGTGGACAAGTTTGTGGAGGAACACTTAGTTATTCACAGAAACTGCCAAGGAGGAACGGACGGTCAGAATTCTCTAAGGAGGATTCGCAAAGTTCCGTGAGTCGTCAGATCTCACAGAGAAGAAGGGAAGTTACGGTGAAGGTGTCAAAAGGTTCAAAGCTCAGGAGGGGCAGGACCGTAGATCTGAGCCATATGGGTCGTCGGATTTACACGTGGATATTGTATCGGGTTTTCGTGGGTAGAAGTTCCGTAAACCTTGCAACGGGAATCGTGAAATCACGAAACGCGAAATCTCGAAGGCCAAGAGCACAGTGTGGGACCACAGGAGTCAGTGAGGTGGACAGGTGGAAAACTACTTCGGAGTTTCATGGAGTGGAGTCCCGAAACATTTTCATTAGGATTCGCGATATTGCGAAGTCCGAAGTCCCAATAGAAGTGGGGAGGCATTGAAAAGTCAACTGCGCGAGTGTATTGAAGTTTCGAAAAATCAGGATTCGAGATTCGGGGACACAAGTTTCTCGACATCACGATCATCGAAATCACGATAGGGAAAATCCCAAAAGGAAAAAAGGAAGGGTCAGCATTGACTGTATCGAGATTCAGGGATTCGAGAGTCCAATGCTTGACCACTGGATTCGCGAGTTGCGAAATCCGATCTCCCAAGTGTAATGAGGGGATCCCGTGAGATTTTGTTGTGGGTGTAGATTTCCTGATAGGGAAATAGAAGAGCCATTTGAGTTCTTCGGGCCATGGAAAGGAAAGATCCTATGAGCATGCAGACCTTCCGACCTGCGGGTTGAGAGGTTGTGGTTGTGGGCGTTAGTTTGGTATCAAAGCACAGAAAGGTTCTTTGCTTTCTGTAGCAGAGAAAAAAAAAAGAATTCACCATGCTACCAAGGAGAAGGGATAGGCAAACACCCGATCCACTAGAGGATAGGGAAATGCCGAGAAGAAGAGGCAGGCACATAAAATATCTATCCATGGAGAAAGAAATGTGTGATCTAAGAGCCAAACTCGAAGACATGGAGACAACCCAAAGACGCACAATCAGTGTTGGGGATCTCAGAGATTCCGAAAGTGAAATTGAGACTGAACATGAAGAAGAAGTTGCAGCTGAAGATGCATCAAATGAACATTTGATTAGAGCTATTGCAAGAATGGGTGCAAGAGCGAAGATGGACATTCCAATTTACGAAGGAAATCTGGATGCAGAGGAGCTTCTAGACCGGATTAGAGCTCTAGACACATACTTTGACTATGAATATGTCGAAGAGGACAAGAAAGTCAAACATACTGTCACAAGATTGAAGGGACATGTAGCATTGTGGTGGGATGAACTACAAGCTGACAGGTGTTGCAAAGACAAGCAGAAGATCAAAAGCTGGGACAGAATGATCGCAAAGATGAAGGAGAAATTCATCCACAGGGATTATCAAATTACTCTGTTCAGGAGGATGCAGAACCTGAGACAAAAGCTGATGACAGTGAAAGAATACACTGAGAAATTCTATAAGCTAAACATCAGGGCAGGTCATCGGGAGAGCAATGATGAAAAAGTAGCTAGATACATGAATGGCCTGAGATATGATATCCAGGATGAGATGAGCATGGTAACCATCCGAACGGTGGAAGATGCTTATCAGATGGCTCTGAAAGCCAAAGAGAAGCTGAGCCAAAAGTAGAGTCAGAGAGGCCGAGGCAAAAGTCAGCCCAGAGGCAAATCAGTTGCCCAAGATAAATATCAAAAGCCAAAGAAGACTTGAAGAAACCTCAAACTCGACCTGAGAGAGGTGCAACCTCTCAGTGAGGACAACATACCGAGCAAAGAGGAGATTATGCTGATAATAATACTTTTCCTTGTACTAGAGGTAGAGGAGGAGGAAGAGGTGGAGTAATAACATGCTTCACATGTGGAAAGAATGGGCACAAGTCTTATGAGTGTCCAGACAAAAAGAAAGAGAGTGGAGAATCTCACATCGCCGAAGCACAGAGGCGGGATGTTGAGGCAGAAGATGCTGAAGGCGGAAGATCATTGATGATGCGAAAAATCCTTTTAACACCAGAGAAGGAGGTGGAGAGTTCAGTCCAAAGGACCAGACTTTTCCGGAATGCTTGTAAGACCAAGGATAGGGTATGCAAGGTCATTGTAGATAGTGGTAGCATAGATAATCTCATTTCTATAGAGATGGTAGAAAATCTGGAGCTGGAGATGATTGTTCATCCCAGCCCATACAGAGTTTCGTGGCTACAGAAGTGACACTAGGTAACTGTCACTAAACAATGTTTAGTTGAATTTAAGATAGGAGGATATAATGATAAGATATTATGTGATGTCATTCCTATGGATGTTTTTCATATATTGTTGGGTAGACCATGGCAATATGACAGGAATGTGATTCATGATGGGAGAATGAACACATACACCCTAGAGAAGAATGGGAGGACTCACATGTTGCTTCCAACCAAGGATAAGGAGGTGAAATCGGAAGTAAGCAACACAGTACTTCTCATGAGTGGGAAGGAACTTCTTACGGAGGTTAAGAAGAAGGAAGAACCGCAATTCATAGTGGTCAAAAAACCTAGAATTGTTTTGACCAGCACCAGGGTGGATGATTTACCAGAAGAAGTTCAGGAACTGCTGGAAGATTTCGCTGATATAATAGTGGACGAACTACCTCATTCGTTTCCACCAATTAGAAGTGTGAGTCATCACATTGATCTCATACTAGGAGCCAGTTTTCCAAACAAAGCCACGTACAGATTGACACCCTAAGAGAATGAAGAGGTTAAGAGGCAAGTCCAGGAGTTGTTGGACAAAGGTTTGGTCAGGGAAAGTTTGATTCCATGTGTTGTTCCGACAGTACTCAGTCCGAAGAAAGATAGAGGCTGGAGAATGTGTACTGACTTGAAGGTGATCAACAAGATAACCATCAGGTACAAATTTCCATTGTCGAGGATGGATGATCTGATGGATTGCTTGAGTGGAGCAAAGTATTTTTCAAATATTGATTTGAAAAGCGGTTATCATAAAATCTGCATGAGAGAAGGTGATGAGTGGAAGACAGCATTCAAAACCAACGAAGGGTTGTATGAATGGCTTGTTATGCCATTTGGCTTAACAAATGCGTCGAGTACCTTCATGAGGTTGATGAACAAAGTCTCGAGGGAGTTCATCAGAAAATTTGTCATTGTGTATTTAGATGACATACAGGTTTACAGTAAAAAAGTGGCAGAGCATCTGAAACATTTGGCTACAGTGATGCAGAGGTTACAGCAGGAGAAGCTATTGATAAACATGAAGAAGTCCTCATTCATGAAGACGGAGATCATTTATTTGGGATTTTTTATTTCTACAGATGAGTTGAGGATGGATCCAGATAAGGTGGAGGTAATCAAGAATTGGCCATCACCAAGGAATATATTTGAGGTGAGAAGTTTTCACAGATTGGCTAGTTTCTACCGAAAATTCATTAGAAATTTTAGTGGAATTAGCGCAGTGATGATGGATACAGTGAAGAAAAGACACAAGTCTTTTCACTGGATAGAAGAGGCTGAAAAGCGTTTCAATCTATTGAAGAGGAAGATCACAGAACAACCAGTTTTGGTGTTGTAGGATTCCCGAAAGACATTTCAGGTGAAATGCGATGCAAGCGGGTTTGCAATCGGGGAAATCTTGAGTTAGGAAGACAGACTGATAGCATACTTCAGCAAGAAGTTGAATCAAGCGAAAGTGAAATACTCCACTTATGATAAGGATTTTTATGCTATCATTCAGGCATTGAAGAAATGGAGACACTACTTGATCCCAAAGGAGTTTGTCTTATACAGTGACAACCATGCATTGCAGTTTGTGACTCAATAGGAAAAGTTGAATTAGAGACATGTCAAATGGGTTGATTATATGTAGAATTTCACTTTTGTGATAAAACATATTTCGGGTGTTACTAACAAAGTTGTTGATGCTTTGAGCAGGAAGTGTTTGTTGTTGTAGGAGTTCAGTGTCAAAACGTTGGGTTTTGATGAACTCGGGGACATGTACTCCAATGATCAGGATTTTAATGAAGCGTATGAAGCAGCTGAGAATCCAATTCTCAGAGATAGAAGACAATGGGTAGAATACATGATCCAGGAGGGATTATTGTTTAGAGGTAATCAGCTGTGTATTCCGAAAGGCTCCATGAGGGAGAATCTGTTGAAGGAGAAACACAGTGGAGGATTGACAGGCCACTTTGGTCACGACAAGACATTCACAAAGTTGAATGAGTCATATTTTTGGCTGGGAATGCGAGTAGATGTCAAGAGATTCGTGGACAGATGCAGAATTTGCCAGCATTTGAAGGGAAGGAAGCAGAATGTGGGTTTCTATCAACCATTTCCCATACCAGAGAGGTCGTGGGATGCAATCAGCATGAATTTTGTATTGGGGTTTCCAAGAACACAAAGAGGATTTGATTCGATCTTTGTGGTGGTGGATAGATTTTCCAATATGGCACACTTTATTCCATGTCAGAAAACCAGTGTGAGATCGGAAGA